>CAIGRL010224253.1:0-11190 GCA_903798325.1 Fraxinus xanthoxyloides
AAAAAAAAAAAAAAAAAACAGAGCCCTGTCAATCAGTGAAGTTGGATTTTCCGTGAAGGTCGATATTTTCTGACTCTTTGATGTTCACCTTCCAGTCACAAACCTGGAAGAACCTTCTTATCAAGATACTTGATTGCTCTTTTGACCTATGGTGGTGTTCCTGGAGACTTCTTCCTAAATTTAGTCACAAATTCTTTGGAAGAGGGTCAAAGCGTTTACTCCAATAGAATCGCAGCTTTGAGAGGTAATTCCCGAACTAACGTTTGCTAGCTTATATTGTTCTAATTTTCAAAGGCAATCATCCCCTTTCTCTGCATGTTCTAATACGAGTTTACTGTCTTTCTGAATTTTAGTATTCCGAGTGTTTTCTTGACTATACATGTATGTAGTGCAACAGTGATCGTGAATTTTATTTCTATATACTTCATCCCTCCGTAACTTTTTCAACCTTAAAATTACTACAAATACACAGTAAATATATGCTTATTTTATTTATGTTTTATATAACATGTTTTGTTGCAGTTGCCTCGAACCATGAAGGCATGGATGATGGTTTTATGGCCCAAAGAATGCTATTATCTGGGATTCCTCTCTGTGAGCCATATCTCCAACAATGTTTGTCAAGACTGGTAAAGGATGACAAGACGAAGCTTAAAACAGGGAGGATACCAATCAGTGAAAGCTTTTACGNAGGATACCAATCAGTGAAAGCTTTTACGTGATGGGCACTGCTGACCCTACGGGAAGATTGAACAATGACCAAGTCTGTGTTATCCTGTATGTATATAGATTACACTTCTGAGAAGGGAATTCTTCTATGTGATTTTGCAGTTCTGTCTTTGAAAATGAAAAAGAGTCTAGAATTTCATCCTTTACCTACTATGCCCATCATGACTTCCTTTTGCGACTACTGCCTTTTCCAAATGTGGATGTGCAAAGTCAGACTTCCACAATCCTCTGCATATTACTGTTAGCCAACTCAAACGATAACTCATAACTGCTTATTTGATTAGTGATCGTCCAAATTAATCTCTTTTTTAATTAAAAATTCATAAATACTTGATATCTTGATTATAATTTCTTGTCGGATATGCAGTGAGAGTGGTCAAATTTCGGGCAAGGTGCTAGTATACAGAAATCCTGGATTGCATTTTGGAGACATCCACATTTTAGATGCAGTATATGTGGAGGAGTTGCAAGAGGTTGTTGGCAATGCCAAGTATGGTATATTCTTCTCGACCAAAGGCGGGAGATCAGCAGCTTATGAAATAGCAACGGGTGATTTTGATGGAGACATGTATTGGGTTTCCAGAAACCCCGAGGTTAGCACCTGTTTAGGGATTTCTATATCTTTGTTAACTTCTGATTGGTAGAAGATATAAATTTTGTGCTACTTCTAATTGTCTCTTAAATATATGGCCTTTCTTTTCGTGCTCTTTCTCTCTTTCTTATTGATGTAGTTTGTGTTCGTAAAATTTTCCCCATACATGATTGCTAAATCTTTCCTTGACTTGTTCTGCCAAGATGGCACGAGATTATGCTGAGAATTCATATTTTTCTTTGAAATTAACACAAAATATGTTAGTTCCAAGTTTAATCATATCTTTTTTCATGAACATTTCAGCTATTGACATATTTCAAAGCAAGTGAACCATGGAGTCGTGTCCATTCGACTCCGGACTCGCATAAGATAAATCCCCAGGAGCTCTCAGAGGAGGAACTAGAACAGGAATTTTTTCGGCTTTTCTCTCAAGCAAGGAAGCCAAGGTACGCAATTGTTCTTTGTAAAGTGAAGCAATTTTGTATACAAGATGATTAATCTTATCACTAAATTATCTGGTTTACTCCTCCAGTTATGACATGGCCACAGCAGCTGATAGCTGGCTCTCATATATGGATCAACTGCTGATGTTGTCGGATGATCGTGCATTCAAAAAGGATGATTTGAGGAGAAAAATCATTCAGTTAATTGACATATATTATGATGCTTTAGATGCACCTAAAAGTGGGAAAAGGGTTAGTTTGGTGATGGAATTGTATTTTTATGACAGTCCCTATATTTCTGAATGATATATTTCTGTTTCAATGTACACTAATATCTATTCTCACCCTTGTGAACCAGGTCAAAGTTCCCAATCATTTGAAAGCAAAATCATACCCTCATTACATGGAAAGGGGCCCTGGCTTTACCTATCACTCCGCTTCCATATTGGGTCAAATTTATGATAGAGTTGAGGAATCTAAAACTGAAAAATTGGCCACAATAGGTGAATATTCCTCGAATCACTATCATGAAATTAGTTTTACGAGTGGTTTTTAGATTTCTGGCAAGCCGGTTGGATGCAGATTTTATATTTGGTAATCTATTTATCATACTTAGGGAGACAATGTCTTTTTACTATCAAACGATGCGACATGGCTTGGATCTCGAATATATAATGAGTCATTGGCATAACTTAACCGTTTCTTCTCGTTGTGCAGAAATCTCGAAAGTGCCCTTTTTTGATGTTGAAATCCCAGAAATGTACTGGAATATGTGGAAGGGTAGGTATGATGAGTACCGCATGGAAATGACCAGGGCCTTGAAATCAGGAGGTGAATCAAAAAATGCTGCTGCCGATGAGGTGATCAGAAAATACAAGCAGGTAATTTTATTATAGTTGGAACAAAAGAAACTAAAATTAGTTGAACCATGGGGTTTCTTCTAAAAAAGTCAACTTTATTAGAGGAATAGTCCTAGCCATTGACTCGACTGTTCATTTGAGCTTATTAGGTGGTGATACCATATCGAGTCTTGGAGCTCTATCAAAAGAAGTCAACCTCGTTGAGAGTAGTAGTCTAGTTCTACATATATTTGTATATTTTATCTTTAATCTGTGGGATTTACCCTTGACACTTTAAAATGCTTAAACACATGCAGTTGTTGTACGATGCCCCAGACATGGATGAAAGTGCCAAAAAAACTGAAGAAATTGAGATGGAGGCCCTTGCTATCTATCACGTAACATACAACTTTGCTAGAAGACGGAATGATATTGGAAAATGCAAATTTGTGTGGAATGTGGCAGGGTCTGCACTCTGTAACCTGCATTCCCGGAAAGTGGCTGGTCCAAACGATAGGCCTCTTGTCATTTTGTCTTCTCTTCTGCGCGATATCTTGAGATAAAGAGTCTTGGTATAGAGTAACATAACAATGTATCCTGTTTGTAAAATAACAATGATGCTTGTGCAGAATGTAGCATATAATCTTTTATCTATGTACAGGCAAAATATCAAGTCCTTTTTCCTTGCAATATATTCATAATATCTGTAATATATTAGGTCTCACCCAATGGTGTGATTAATGTCCGAAACCGATGGATTTATCTACTGGAACTTGGATCTTTGTAAAAGCAGTTGAAATGTGTTTATCTGCGGTGTACTTAACCATACATGTATTTTAAAATTTTCCAAGCTGGTAATAGTGTTCTTTTTGCGTTACTTATATGTTTTGTTGGAAGTTTGTTGAATGTGCACTACTGCATTGGGTTGCCACGGCCTGGACGGGCCAGGGATCCTACCCTTGTGCCCAATACGATGGTACGTTTTTATCATGTTGGGTGGTTCGAGCCTCGGCAGTTCAACACATTCACACCTCTACAGGAAAAGTGGTGGAGGGGTCTACTCGGGATACTATGAGAATGGAAGCGAGTAGACAAGTAGGGAGACCATTGTTTCCCATTTTCCACGGCGAAATAGAGACCAAATAAAGTGAGAAGAGAGAATAGAAAGAAAATGTTAAGATTTAAAGTTTTATCTTAAAATGTTAACTTTATTAAAGTAGTAGTTCAAACTTTTATAAATTGATCTATATTTTTATCTTTATTCGATGTAGGATTTTATCTTTTAATATGCTTACGTAAAAGTGGTGGTTCGTTTGAGTAAATCAATTTTGAAATCCATTTACTCAAGATGGTGGCTTTCAGCCTGTGCAAGCGACTTCCTCACGTCGGCTCGATCACCCTCCCTAACGCCCTATCTTCGCAAATGCCAAGGCTGTCGGGCACAAGGCCACACCGTCCAACAATGCCCTTTATTCAGTCTCCACCTCTTCTCCGGATCCTAATTCGCAAACACATTGGGCACACCGCTCTCCAACACAACATTGGCAACCACGTGCACATGTTGCAACCAACCCTTCCTCTGACAATCTAAGTTGGTTTGATAGCGGAGCTTTACACCATGTCACAACTGATCTGGGTAATCTCTCGCTTCATACTCCGTGTGATGGCACTGACGACATCATGATTGGCGATGGCATGGGTCTTCCAATTACCTATACCGGATTGGCGATGGCATGGGTCTTCCAATTACCTATATCGGTTCTATATCTTTACCCACACCTAAAAAAACATTTTTTTTCATAATGTCCTTTGTGTGCCTTCTATGAAAAATAATTTAATTTCTATTTCTCAATTTTGTCGTAATAATCGTTCTGCTATTGAATTTTTACCCAATTCCTTTCACGTGAAGGATTTGTGAACATGAGCAATACTTCTGTAGGGCCGCTCTAAGGATGGCGTCTATGAATGACCAATTTTCAATAGTTCAACTTTTCTGCTAGTTGCATTTTCTAGTGTTAAGACCACTTCGTCCGAGTGGCATCATAGCTAGGTTATTCGTGTGTTTCAATTCTTAGGCATATTATGACCACGTTTGTTTCAAATTAAAATCAGATTTTAATCTAAGTCAAAGTCAAACAATCAATATTAATCACATGTTTTTATGGGCCCCACAACTTTTTAACCACACACTTCAAAAAACTATATCACAATATATTAAAAATCTAATTTTAATCCATACCAAACACCCACTATATCCAGTTCTAAATTGGATTTCTTGAGTCCTTTATCTTTGTCCTTTAATTGTCATGCTTGTCAATGCAGTAAAAGTCACAAGTTACCATTTTCAAGTTCATCTCTTGTTTCTAATTCTCCTCTACAAATTCTCTTTTCTGATGTGGACCTCTCATGTGCACTCTGTTAGGTTTTCGATATTTTGTAATTTGCAATTCTATAAACAAAAGGATTGAATTGTACTATGTGTAAAAAGTCAATGAATAATGTGCAAATAATTAAAAGTAGGGTTATTAGACCTAGAGTTCGAGAGGGCAAAAGGAGGAAAAACGACGCGAATTTTCGTTATATTGTCTCCAAGGTTTGGCTCGAACTACAAAAATAGAAATATCGTCGCTGGATTGTCGTCCCCTCATTCGCTTGCGCGGCCGTCGCCGAGCGACATAGTTATTCGGGAAAATTTTATTTCGCAATTTAAAGGCTTTTTCTTCGACCCATTAATTTCCGAACCTACCAATAAATACCAAATAGCCATAGAACATTTTTTTACGGTTAAACATTGTGAGAGCTTCATCTGTAAGAGATTTCTTATCATTCATTTTTCAACCTTCACGATTCACTCATATCAGTTCTTGGTGGTGAGAAAAATATCATTCATATAATCCAAATACCAAACTGCCTCAGAGTTCTGAAGATCGAGGGAAGCTGACTGGAGTTCTAGTCTGTAAAGAACAAAGTGTCATTCATTGATTCACGTGAGATAAACGATTCCACAAGGCTAGGAGTGGTGCATGGTAGCATATTCCACGGAGAGTTTTGGCAACAACAGCTAAAGACTGGTGCATGTGAGTAGGGATCCAGGGAGAGCTATAAGGAGTGCAGTCGGGAGATCAGATAGTACAGGTCATCTAGCCTGATAGGCTGTAATTTGTTAAAATCATTTATAATGGATTTCCTGATAAAGTGCCCAGAGTTTTTTCTAGTTGGATTTCTTCATGAACATTCGTGTCTTATTTACTGCTTTATTTATTTGTTTGATTATCTCCGGTATTTAAACATATGATTAAATTGACTGATTGAATAACCATCTACAAAAGAATTTAAAAGTGATTTGTTGCTATTTAATTCGTTAGTAATTTTTAATTCCACATTATATACCTATTCAACCTCCTCTAGGTGTTGTTAGAGTTAAACTACACATTTTTCAATTGGTATCGGAGCTTTAAATTGATTCCTAACCCTTTTTATATCATTCTAGATGAGTCAGTCATTGTCCGTGCCTCCGTTCTTTGACGGAAGCGATTATGCCTAATGGAAAGTTCGAATGAGAGCTTTCCTTAAGCGTTGAATGAACGTATTTGAATTCACGTTCAAAATGGGTGGGCTCCACCTACAATAAATGTTGCTGGTGTAGTCACACTCATTGATATCTCACTGTGGTCTAAAACTAATTTAGATAAATGTAATTGGAACAGTGAGGGCCTTCATGCCCTGTTCATGGCTGTGTTTGCTAAGAAGTTTAGGCGAGTGTCAGTGTGTAAAATTGTTAAAGAAGTTTGGGATATATTAAAAACCACACACGAGGGAACCAAAACTGTTAAAAACTCTAAATTGCAGATGTTGACCACTAAGTTTGAAGAGATTAGAATGAAGGACGATTAATCGTTCGATGAATTCTAAGTGAAACTGAATGATATAGTTAACTCTAGCTTGACTTAGGTGAAAAGATTTTCGAGTCTAAAATTGTTAGAAAAGTCCTAAGATACTGTCCAAGAAGTTTAGACCCAAGGCCACTGCGATAGAAGAGAGTAAGGACTTAGATATTGTTGAGATTAAAGAACTCATAGGATCACTTCAAACTTATGAACTCACAATCTAAAAAAGTCAAATACATCGCCATGAACATCGTTAGAGAAGATGAGAATGCGTCCACTGATACTGAGACCATTAGGGACGACGAAATAGTTTATTTCGTTAAAAAAATTCAGGAGGTGACAAGGAATATGTGAAAGCCTCAGGAGCGGAATAGTGAGGTCCCTAATAAACTCTCTAGAGGTAGACGTGTGAAAAACACCTCTAGGACTCCCGTTAAGAAATCTCAATCTGTCCAATACCATGAGTGCAAAAGATATGGTCACACTAAGAGTGAATGTCCTAATTTGAAGAGAAGATCGGGTAAAAAGCTCCGTAAGGCTTTTGCCGTGACCAAGAGTGATGATGAGTCAAATTTCAGTTCTCAGAATGAGACATCTAGTGGTAAAGATGAACAAAATTATATGGCATTCACCTCGATTGGTGCAATCGAATCTGGCCGTGAGAATGAGAAAGGGGAAAGAAAGGGTGAGAGTGAACAGTCTGAAGAAGAGTCTAATAATGAGATCGACATTCACGAGTCTTATCGTGAATTGTTTGAGGAGAGTCTAAAAATTAATAAGGTCAATAAAGTCGTCTTGAAAAAGGTGAATAAGTTTGAACTTGAACGAGAAAAATTGTTTAGTGACCTTCAGGACTCGACTAGAAAATTGAGTGAGTTGAAACTGGTTAATGAAAACTTGGAAATTAAAGTTAAATCATTAACTACTGATCTTGACAAACCTAATTCTCAAATCCAATTGTTTATGAGTGACTCGCAGAAGCTAAACAATCCGCTTGGGATGAACAAGCCTGCTGGAAATAGGCATGGTATTTGTTATGTTGATAACCAAGATGCTTCTGCTAGTACATCTAGGACAACGTTAGTTCCTGCAACTAACAAAGCTCGTGAGACTGTTTATCTAAACCTAAAGGAAAGCATGTCATAGAATCGAAACCTACCAGACAGTGTAGGGTCAGTCACCCTACTTTTCGACAATAACCACCGAGCAGGTTTGAATCTAGGTTCATTCCCACTTGTCACCACTATGGTGCACTGGGACACGCTAGACCTATATGTCATAACCGTGTGACTAGAAGTAAGAATCAGGATTTCACTAGCAAGGTTAACTTTCTCACCAATTGAGTTAGTCACTTAATTAAGATGATGACTTGTTCAACCCAATTAACTTCTACTTCTAAGAAAGTTTGGGTTAAGAGGAGTGACCTGGAAGGTCGTGAAAATTTCGCGGTAAGGGCATACAAGTTTCGCCTTAATTCAGTGTTTAGGTGCATGCATGTGTAGTCCATTAAGTCAATTTATTCATTCATTCATTCCATTTATTTTTGTGTATTTTTGTTGTTTCTATTTTTATGGATTTATTTGTTTTAAGTATTGTTTTCAAAAACAAAAAAAAAAAAAAATATTGATAAATGGGGAAAAAAAAATTTCTTCTTTTTTGACAAACAACATATCATGATGATTTTAAAAATGGCATGTGTGATCAAGTGTGAATTTATCTATTTTACATTGTTATTTCCATTACTTGAGTCGGTTTAATGTGAAGTATTGTGTATATGTGTCGTTATATAATCATCTACATAGCACAAATTATGATCTTGGGAGTGAGTCTAGACCGCGTGTATGAGATTTAGGATGACAGTCACGTGTTACTAGGGTGACCTCGAACATCAATTGACTTACATGTAAATGACCTTAACTCGTAATAGTCTCCCTACATTGTTGCATTGTTAAAAAAATAGTAATAAAAAATTGAAATTTGTATACTTATTTGGTTCATTTTATACTTTTGTTCGAAACCTATTTGACTCTAGTAATTAAGCCCGAGAGGTTTTTCATAATTTGGTGCCTATGGTCATCTGATTGGGGTTAACCGGCCTAAAACTCATTATAAGAGTCAATTTAGTCACTTAATGGACGAGAGTCTTCACATAAGATGTTATTTACGAGAAAAAGGATAAAAATTATTATATGCTCAAATTCAGGAGGAGAAAAGAAAACTTATCATATAAGTGAGCTCGTTTTCAGGTCCTAAATTTCATTTGGGTTTGACTTTAATTAGTAGGGATCATACTTATTTAACAATGATATTAGCATGTCATTTCTCACAAATTTAAGGTTTAGAGTCATTTTCACTAGAAAATATTGGCACTTTACACGCATGAGTCATTTATTCACTTTACTCCATCTTGAACTTAATTGAGTACATGGAAAAGTTTTTTTGATAATGCTCGACTTGTGATTGCATACATGATTTTAATTATCGAGGTGTCTGAGCTAAATTTGCTTAATTTTCGTGTTATTGAAAAAAAAATGCTATTTTTCTTATTTTTAGATTTTTGGTGCTATTTGTGTCATTGAAGTGTCGTCAGCTTATCGTTGGAAGACGCTTGAGCGACAGCAGCAGAAGTTGCCTCGCTAGACCTTCGCTCGAGCGACAAACGCAAATCACCCATTTTTCCTCAATCTCTCTCAATATTTCACCCACCTATCCTAAATTCGTCCTAGTAATCAATTATTCATCATTTCGACGATTTACACAAGTCTTCAACGATTATCAAGGTATTGCTTCAAAAATGAGGGTTTCTTGATTTTTCAGATTTCCTTGCATGTTTTTTTTTTTGGATCTTTGGTTTATTTAGTTGAGTTACAATCTATGTTATCTTGGTTCCTTTGCTATGCCATCAAGTTTTGCATCCTTTTACACATATCATTGTGTCATTTGGCGTGATTTTGGGTGATTTCTTGGGTGTTCTTCATTCCGTTTTGTCATTTTCATGGAATTTCTTGATAGCGGTTGGTTTAGATGATTGTGATTCATTTGTATTAGTGAATGGTTTGTGAGTTTGGGTGGTTATAGATAAAATTGATAGTTTGAGTGAAGTTTACCGCGTAAGTGTTGATCGTTTGGATTTGACTTGGTCCGTTGGAGTGTCGGGATAGGGTTCAAAGTGTGCATTATGTTGTGTGTTTAGGTGGCATGTGTTGGAGTCATGTGTTCATGTTAACACTACACGGTGGCATGACGTCACTTCGTCATTACATAACGTCCATGCGTCTAGACATCATGGCACCCATCATGTCTTTATGTCACTTACGTCTAGGCATCACTGCATGTCGTCATGCATTCATGTTAGGGCACGTTGCATGTTATCGTATTTGCCTTGTTTTGCGTGCATTCATGCATATCATGATTTAGTTTATCGTATATCGAGATTTTAATGTTGTAATTCATTTATTTCAGATGCCGCCTAAAAGAGCACGCACGACCCCTTCCACTCCTAGTACCTTCACTTCCTAGTAGGTCTAGGTTTATCTCCGCTGTCGCCCAAGACGTATATGGGTCACAGTTCTCTTTATGCTCCGTTCTTTTCAAGCGCGAGACCATTATGTCTGACCTATTCCCCTACCTGCAGTTATTTTCACTTCTCGGGATTGGGAGCCTCTATTAGTTGAGTTAGTACTCCTTCGAGTCTATTAGTTCAGAAGTTCTACTCTAACATCCATGATTTCAATGGTTCGACTTTTAGGGTTTTTCTTCGGGGTATGACATTTAAGATTACTACGGATATTATTTCAAGTCTTATTCATATTTCCCAGGTCGTCCACCCTTTATTCCCTTATCTCACTCCTAATTCACTTTCGGCGGACTCGTTAGTCCGTTAGACGGTGTTTAACACACCGTTGGAGAGAGGTCTAGGTACGATTCGCACTGGTTTTCTAACGTCTGTTTTTGTTGCGCATTATGTGCACAAATCTTTGGCATGTTTCCCACATTTCCTTATTACCGATGGAGAATGCTCGTTTTCTTTATACTCTTCTGCATGGCGATTCCATTTATTTTCCTTCCTTCATATGCCAGCAGATTTTGAGGGCCTTTCGTACTACGGGGACGAGGGTTGGGATGCCCCATGCTTGTTTGATATATCGCTTAGTGACAGTCTTAAGAGTCAGTTTTCCCGAGGGGGTCCGAGGCGGGTTTCTCGGTTAATTGGCCACACTACCATTCCCCAGAGTAGGTCTCATGCTTCATTTGAGCCCACACAACCTGTTGACCCGACTGTGCCAACTGATTCGATTGATGACCTCATTTCCTTTGATCCCTCCGATTTTCCTTCGTTTTCGACTGTCCTTAACCCTTTGATATCTCTTCTACTTCTGGTTTGACTCCTCCTCTGTTCGAGTCAATTCCTCCTCGTGATTCTGCACCTTTTGCTTCTACTCCTATCGACCCTTCAATCACTCTTTTGGATTAGATGACCGTACTTATCGAACAACAGGCTCGTATGATGGTAGAGATTACGCAACTACGTGCTATTGTCGATCGACACACTCAGTGGCGGATCTAGGATATTGAGCCAGATAGGGAGGTCATTTACCATCACAATAACAAGATTGTTTATTAATAATTATTTAAAAAATATTAAAAAATTCAATTAATATATAAATGCACTAAACCGTAAAAGTCATATACATATGAAA
>CAIGRL010224308.1:0-12134 GCA_903798325.1 Fraxinus xanthoxyloides
TATTAAAATATCGTTATGTCTTCTAATTGGAAACTTGAAATGAATTTAGAAAACTATTTGCCCATATATAAGTGTAATTTAAGAATCTTAAATTAGAGTATTTGTTGATATATTTTTGAAGAATCAATGGGATACACAATACTTTGTTGTTAATTTAGTTACAATGTTGAATAATATTTTAGGTTTTATACTATAGTTAAAGAAGCCATAAATGGAACATTGTTTGTTAGAGTATTTTAAACATTATCACTATTATTTATACTAATACATGATAGAAGAATTGTTAAGAGAGGTATACTATTTTAAAACTTGAAATGAAGGGTTTTATTAATATGTTAAAATGGAGTGTCTCTATAATTATTTTAAACTTGAGGAGAAGTATCTATTGTTACATACAAAAATTATTATGATCCACCTGGATGCCACATTAGCCACAACCTACAAATGGAGGTTTTGATCACGTGCCCACTTGTCATGGAATGAATATTTATATCCGAATTGACGAGTCATTCATGAACAAAAGAACGCCTTGCTTGTCAATGCTTGCGTGAACGAAGGATCCTATAACACTTTAACACTTGACCAGAAACATGGTCATCTCACTGCGAATTCTAACAAATCTATCTTGATGTTAGTGTACCATGTCTTTGCATGAAAAATAGAGCATTCGTGGGCACATGTTATGAAAATTTAATTATGACTTTCAACAAAGCAATTAAAATATCGATCGTAAAATTAAAATAACTAAAATGCCTCGTCAGTCACTTATAAATAGACATTTGTACAACAAGGACTATTGATGTATCTCTCTGAGTACAAGAAATTGGATTCGGAATATTTAAAATTCATCAGGAAAAAATACAGTTAACTTTAAGAAATACATTATAAATTTTTAGGTTAACATGCTCTATTCAAAATTTGAAATAAGGAATATTTATGTAAATTTTGTAAAGGGTTGAGTGTCTATGAAATTGTTCTAAAACTAAGGTAAGGTATGCGATATTAAAAATTTGAAATGAGCGATGTTTGTATAATTTTAGAGAAATTATATAAACCTTCCTTAAGGTTAATGACAATCACAGACACCCTTTTTGTTATTTTAAATTTTTAAAAACCTCTTGGGCCGGGATCAAATGGGTTTGCCTATAAAAGGCTTGGGGCTTTGGAAAAGATTTTTTTTCTTTTTTCTATTTTGCACGAATCTTTGCTTTGTCATTTCCTCAATCTTTCAAGTCGTCTTTTTTAATAACTTTACAAGTCTTCTTCTTCTCGAAACTTCTCCTTGTGTTTGCCTATTCTTTGAGTTTCTTTGCAACAGCCGTAAGTAATATGTGGTTTTCTATTTTGCATTTTTCTTTGTTCATTGTGGGAGTTTTTCTTGAGTGAAATTTAAGAATCGATGGCTTCATCTGAGCCTAAGGAGGGAAATGTAAACATTAGCGAGTTGGCGAGTGAGTATGGATTTTCTGTCACCAACACTGCCGACCTTGCCATGGTCATCGAGGCTGGGCAGGGTGCTTCGGATTCTGGGGATAGTATCAAGGGTGATGATGATGTGTTTTGTGGGGCAGCCAAAATCCCGCCCTATGCCGACCTCTCCCACATTGTTGACCTTAGGGAAAAATATAGAATCCCTTATGATATAGAGCTTTTGTCCCCTTTCCCTAATGAGCGAGCCTGTTATCCGAGGCAGAGCTGTTTCCATCAGCGAGTTTTTGTTAAATGGTGGGTTGCGCCTTCTACTTCATCCTTTTTTCTGACCTGCCCTTAGGTTATACGGATTGGCTCCAACCCAGCTCGCACCTAATGCGTGGGCTCAACTAGTGGGGTCGTATTTCCTTTGGAAAGAGACTTCACTAGTTGAGGACTTGCCTCTCCAGGTCTTCCAAATAGTTTATCAGACTAGGTCCCTAAGCAAAAGGGATTCCAAAGGTTGGTATTCGTTGTGCCCCTGGGGGGCACATTCTCTCCTCATGCAAGGTCTTTCCTCGTCCATCAAAGGGTGGAAGGAGACCAAGTTCTGAGTTTGGGGGAAATGTCAGGAGTGCAAGGGTGACATTGTTCCTTATGTCAAAGTCTCGACCTCTTACTCCGAACCTAGTGAGTGTTATTCATATATTTCATTTATTGAAGTTTACCGAAGTTATCACTAACTCGTATTGACCGTTTCATAGGGTCAATGGAGCGCTTCGACCTTAACAGAAGTGATTGGGATACCTTGTCAGAAATATATCGCCGACCCTCCTCCCTCCGTGACTTCAATCTTCTAATTGTTTTCCCCTACTTTTTTGAGGAGCTCTGCTTGATTGCTCGAGGAGGTAAGACTTACATTAATTCTTTTATTCATCGTTAACTTTCTATGCTTGGCTTATATCCGACGTTCTGTCCATTTGCAGATAACTTTACGAAGAGAAAGCCCCCCACCCCTGATATGGCCACCATTTTGGCTGCCATCTCAACAACTGGACGAAAAGGTATGCGACCCTTGTTTACTGGAGGAAAGCGGGTGAGGGATAGTTAAACTGGAGAGGTTCAGCAAGGAAGCTGCTTCTTCGGAACAGAGACGTCCTCCCTTAACCGACAAGGGTAAAAAGGCTGTCGTTTAAGAGATAAAGAAGAAGTTCGAGGTATCCGCCTCCAGGGTGGGTACCTCCAATGACATCCTTCCTCATCAATCTAAGGTGCTTGTTGGGGTGAAATTGCTAGGGGCCTCGATTGCTATAGCCTCTGGGGGGCAGAAGAGATCAACTGTCTCGGAGCCCCAAAGGCAAGAAACTGCCAAGAGGCCCAATGCCTCAAGCGAGTCTACCACTTCAGATCACTCCCAGGACCATTTGGTCCCCGTCGAGCTCGAACCTCAAGCTCTTGCACCCCTTCCTGCAGAGGTTTAGATAGCTACGACAACATTCCACACTTTTTGGACAGAGAAGTGGAGAAACTTCGTCGAGACTAGTAGTGTTGTGGATGTCGTCGCTACAATGGTGGCTCAGGCCGTAAGGTCATTCGTGATGGCCATGGAGAGGAAGGCCCTCTTTAAGAACCTTCAACAAAAAAATTGAGAGTTTGTGGCGAAAGCCACTCAAACTGAGGAAGAATCCAAGTCAACTAAGGCTGAGCCTCAAAAGAAAAAAGGGGAGGAATAGTCCTTGAAGCTCACTTCTACCTTGGAGAAAATTGAGAGGCTCAAGAAGGAGGTATTCTTGTCTCAAAGCGAGATTGCCTCCATGACAAAGTGGGTGGAAACCTCCGATGCCCACCAAATGTTAGCTGTTGAAGCCTTAGAGAAGGTAAACAAGGAGAATGCTGTCTTTAAAGGGCAGGTAGGGGAGCTGACCTCGCAGTTGGAAACTCTGAGTGAAGAGGTTGAGAAATTTAGAGGCTATGATGAATGTGCTAGTAGTGAGGCCGAAAATAACTTCACGGCAAACTTCCATCTGACATGTCAGCGCTTCGAAAAATACTAGAGGAGGTATACCTATATAGAGGTTATTGAGTGGCTTGAAGTTCATACTTAGCAAAGCACTTTTAAGTTGCAGGCTGAATTTCTTGAAGACGAGGAGGAGGTGCTTTTGACGCCGGCTTATGGGGTTCAAGTCATTGACCTTGATGGTGAGGCAGTTGAAGAGGCCAACGCGGAAGCGGTGGCCCCTGGAGCCATTGTCCCTTTTGAGGCTCCTCAACCCCCATCCCCTCAGGCTTGAATGCTCCTTGTTCTTTTTTTGTTTTTTAGTATTCGAAGTGTAAGGGTCTCGGCCTAATGCTATGTAATTTTTTCACTTAATGAGATTCTGTCCCCTTTTCCTTATTTGACTTCTGCAATTCGTTTACTTCTGCTGTGTTGTTCTGATGTGACTACTAACTCTAATCTGACCCTGTTATCCCTAAACAACTTCTAACCTTAAATAATTTATCAACATTTGATGCATGATAACTTAAAAGAGTAAACCACGTTGATACGTGTGTTTAAGCTTTGAAAATATTTTATACGTGTTGGCAGGTCGGATCTTAACTATTTGCGGCTTGCAAGAACATCGAAAGAATTATGGAAGTGGATCATTAGATCGGATAGAAGGTCTTAACTTTTGCTTGTGTAACATAGCTGCTTCAACCGATGTTCTTTGTCTCGTATAGTTCTTTCCGTCATGATGGTCGTTGAGGCTCTAAATCTTGAGGCTCTTAGCCTTTGTAGAATGATTTAGAGGCCCTTAGCCTTTTAAAGTAATAATAAGGCTCTTAGCCTTTTGTGAAATAATTTCGAGGCTCTTAGCCTCTGTAAAATAACTTCAAGGCTCTTAGCCTTTGTAAAACAATTGCGAGGCTCTTAACTTTGTAGGATAACTTCAAGGCTCTTAGCCTTTGTAAAATAATTCCGAGGCTCTTAGCCTTGTAAGATAACTTCAAGGCTCTTAGCCTTTGTAAAATGATTTCGAGGCCCTTACCCTTTTCAAGTAACGGCGAGGCTCTTAGCCTTTCGTGAAATAATTTTGAGGCTCTTAGCCTCTGTAAAATAACTTCAAGGCTTTTGGCCTTTGTAAAACAATTGCGAGGCTCTTAGCTTTGTAAGATAACTTCAAGGCTCTTAGCCTTTGCGAAATAATTTCGAGGCTTTTAGCCTTTTGTGAAATAATTCTAAGGCTCTTAGCCTTTGTAACATAACTTCAAGGCTCTTAGCATTTTTTGAGGATACCGATACTTATCTTACAATGATAACAAAGATAGCATTTTATTGAATTCAAAGCTATTCATACAGGACGTCTTACATCATTGGTAGTACTTGCGTAGATGTTCTGCGTTCCAAGGATGAGGCTGTTCCTTTCCATCATGTCTTTGAACCTATAAGTTCCAGGTCGAAACTCTTCATATATGTGGTATGGACCCTCCCAGTTGGGTCCAAGGGTCGTAGACCCATGTTCTTTTGAAGGTGGGAATACTCTTCGAAGTACTAACTTATTCAGCCTGAATGATTTCTTCCTCACTTTTGAGTTGTAGTACATGATCATTTTCCTTTGGTACATGGCCATTCTGACTTGAGAATCATCCATTCTCTCCTCGAGGAGGTCCAATCCACACTTTCTTATCTCATAATTAATTATCTCATTGAAGTGTATTCGCCTAGAAGATGGGAGACCTACTTCAACAGGACTCATAGCCTCAGCCCCATAAGTTATAGAGAAAGGGGTCTCCCCTATTGCAGTTCGACTCATGGTTCTAATTGCCCAAAGCACCCAAGGTAGTTCATCTACCTATGTCCCCTTTTGAAACATCAAGCTTCCTTTTCAGGGTGTACTTGATTGTTTTGTTTACAGTCTCGACTTGACCATTAGCCTGGGGATGATGTGAACAGGAGAAATGTTTTTTGATACCCCGCCCTTCACTAATTTCCCTGACCTTCTTGTTTTCAAATTATCTACAATTATCTGTTACAATTGAATGAGGGATCCTGAACTTGTAGATGATGATCTTCCAAAGGAACTTGGAAGTATTGGCCTCAGTTATCTTTGCGAGTGGTTCGGCTTCTACCCACTTCTTGAAATAATCAATTGCAACAATTGCAAAGCTTGCACTTCATCTCCCTTTAGGAAAAGGTCCAATCAGGTCATCCCCCACTTCGCAAATGGCCAGGGGCTAGAAACCACGCTTAATTCTTGTGAAGGTTACCTCTGAATAGTGGCAAAACGTTGACACTTATCGCATTTTCAGACAAACTATTGCACATCCTTTTTCAAGGTGGGCCAATAATATCCTTGTTTGAGTATATTTTGTGCTAAAGACCAGCCTCTGGCATTGTTGTCGCAAAAACCTTCATGTATTTCTCTAAGCACGTATTCCGCTTGTTCTCCTCCGATACATCTTAGCGAGGGCAGTGACAAGCCTCATTTATATAATACATCATCTTGGAAAATGAAGTGGGTGGCCCTTCTCCTGAGTTTCTTCTTTGCCTAGGGGCAGGGTCTGATTCTTTAAGTAAGATATAATGGGTTTCATCCAGGAAGGGGTATCCTCTACCTACATTACCGTCCCACTGACCTATGTGGAGGGTCCGGTGAGGTGTTCGATTGGAACTATGGTAAGTAGGTCGGAGTCTTTGCTACTTGCCAATTTTGCTAGTGCATCTGCATGAGCGTTGTGAGACCATGGAATCTGCATTAGTTCAAGTAGGTTGCCATAGACTTATCCCTAGCAGAGAAGTTCCCATGCACTTGGCTAATGACGAGCTGGGAGTCACTGCCGATTATGAGCATCTTTACTTGCATTTCTTTTGCCACTCGTAGACCAGCTATGAGGGCCTTATATTTTGCGGTATTATTGGTTGCTTTGAAGCCAAACCTCACAGTGAAGGTAAGCTCGTGTCCCTCCGAACTGACTAGGACAATTCCAGCTCTGGAACTTGTGTCTCCTGACGATTCGTCAACTGAGAGCCTCCAAACCCGAGGTTCTGAAGTTTCCATTTCCTCTTCAATTTCAGGGATAGGCGTGGATTCAGCCACAAAGTCAGACATGGCTTGTCCTTTAATGGTTGACCTTGGCTTGTAAGTGATGTCGTATTTACTAAGCTCCATAGCCCATTTAAGTAACCTTTCCGAGGCATCTGACTTTAGAAGCACTTGTTTGAAGGGGTAATTAGTTTGCACGCGGATGTTGTGTGCATGAAAGTAGAGCCTTAATTTCCTCGAAGTGGTTACCAAGGAAATGGCTAGCTTTTCCATGTCAGGATATCGAGTTTCAGTTGCCAAAAGAGCTTTGCTCACATAGTACACCGGTAGCTGGTGGATATTTTCTTCCCTTACAGGTTTTATGGTGTCAGACTAGGTAGTCTGCTTACATCATAATTCTTTTGTCCAAAATTGAATAACATGGAGATCTAATTGACATTTCTTTTTAAGAAACCCTTCGTTGATAGTGCTGAGCATCTCATAGAGGATGTTGTATTTGTGATTCTAGTTGGTGATAGTCTTGAGCAATATATTTTAACAATCATCACATCTACTTGTAAAGATGGAGCTGCAGTCTTACTGCAAAATTCTTTTATCCAAAATTGAATGACATGGAGATCTAATTGACATTTATTTTTCAGAAACCCTTCGTTGATAGTGTTGAGCATCTTACAGAAGATGTTGTATTTGTGACTCTGGCTGCTAATTGTCTTGAGCAATATATTTTATATTTCTGTCCCCATGTCCCGAGCATTTATGCTTTAAATTGAATTCACCATCTGGACATCGGGCAAGCAAATTAATCATATATGTGCAGCTGAAACTTAGTCATTATATGTTGGTCATTCTTCGGTTTAAAAATCAAAAGCAAATCAGAAAATGAATTTTTTAAATAAAATTCCCCAACTTGTATAAAGTTAGTTTTTTGTAGTTAGACTGCATCTCCATCCTTACAAATAGATGTGATAATTATTAAAATATATTGCTTAAAACTATCACAGCTAGAATCACAAATACAACATCATCTATAAGATGCTCAACACTATTGATGAAGGGTGTCTTAAAAGGAAATGTCAATTAGATCTCAATATTATTCAATTTTGGACAAAAGAATTATGATGCAAGTAGACTAACTAGTATGACACCACAAAGCCTGTGAATCCAAAACAGTGTTTGCGTTGAGATGCCTCTGGGACAATAAACAGACTTACTAGTCAGACTATTTTGACGTATTATGATAAAGAGATTCTCAATAAATGTCCGGAGCAACTTAGCTTCAAATTTAGGTAAATTACCCTAACCATCAACGATTTCCATCATGTCACCGAACTTTACCTAGGGTTTCCACTAGGTCACTGAACTTTGTACATCACGCAGTTAGTAGGTCAATTACCCTAACAGTCACTGAACTTTACCTACGATTTCCACCAGGTCACTGAACTTTATACATCTTATGCGGTTAGTCATTGAACTTTTGAAACTACAATCTCATCAATCACTAAAAATTCCATGTCACTCACAAACGTGCCATGTAGGATATTCTGTTAGCCATATCATTAGTTTCGTCAGGTTTTTTAACGGAAGTTAGTTCGGTGATGGATGTGGTTGCAATTTCGTAAGTTCAGTGACTAACCACGTAGTTTTTAAAGTTCAGTAACATGGTGAAAACTTTAGATAAAGTTCAGTGACCATTGGGGTAATTATTTTGGAATTAGTAATGAGTCTTGACAATTGACAAATATGAAATACTTCCAAATACAATAAAAGAGGAGAATTAGAAGCTGCTAGGGAAAGAGAGACAAACTCGACGACAGTCGGTGGTGGATGATGATGGCGCTCAATCATCAATTGGAATCGAATTTGCAAAATCTTTAAGAAAGAGAGGAGAAGATGGGCAGGGTTTCAAGGATTTAAAATTGAAATGGAAAAAAATAGAGCGTCCTTCTCGTTAGTGATTCCTTTTCCATTCTTTTTAATTTATTTTTATTTTTTTGAAAAATCAGATTTTTTGGGTGGGCCACTGACCGCCCTTGCCCAAGCGTGCCTCTGTCCCGAGAATTAAATAAACGGAAAAAGAACCAAAATTGGTAGAGCCAAACTTCCACTATATAACACACTCAAAATCATAGGGAAGGTAGGCAACCATTATGGCGCTCACCACCTCCAAACGCCTCCACTTAGCAGCGGCGATCATACTAACATACGCCGTATTTGTACTCTCCCTAAAGGGTTGCCTCAATTGCGGCTCCACCCCAGTTCCTTATCCTCTTAGCACCGCTCCAGGCTGCGGTGACCAGTCGTATAAAATCCGGTGCAACGCCACCTCCCTGTTCTTCGACACCCTCAATAACACTTACCCAATCACTTCCATTTCCCCCTCCAATCAACGCCTCACCATTGAACCCTCACCTTTCCTCGCCAACACCTGCATCACATCCGATTGGCTCACCTCCAATGGCCTCCAACTCAACTCCTCCGCTCCCTTCAACATCACCAGCAGTAACACCATCTTCTTCCTTAACTGCTCCATTAGCGTCCTCAACTCCCCCTTAAACTGCACCTCCAACAGCCTCTGTCACAAGTACATCAACGGCAAGGCCGGGAGTGGCTGCGTGGATACGCAGTTGTGTTGTGCGTTGCAGGCGGGGTCCTCGGTGGTTAGGTACGATATGGGGTTCAAGAAGTCTGGTTGCGGGGCGTACCGGAGCTTCGTGAATTTGGATTACAGTTTACCGGTGAGCAGATGGCCGGCGCCTGGAGTGGAGTTGCAGTGGCATTTGCCCAGCGAGCCCACTTGTGGGGAACTAGGCGATTGCGATTCGGGATCCACTTGTAGTCCCGATCCGAACTCGAATGGTGCGATCAATAGATGCTTTTGCAACTCCGGGTTGCAATGGGACTCGGTTGTTGGGCTGTGTACTAAAGGTGAGTTCTCTCAACTTTGCCATTCATTTGCTTTGCTTTTTGTAGTTTCTGGTTAAAATAAATTGAAGTAGGAGTTACGAGGGGACTTGGACTAACCTCCAGTAAAATAAATTTAAGACGAGTCATAAAATCATCATGCATGCTGCGTTGCATTTCACCATATGTTTCCGAATTTTTCCGTTGTTTACAGTAACAAACTTAAATTTGGAGTTGGCTGCACAAATCCTTGTTTGAACAGAACTTTTCTTGGGATTTTTTTTTTTTCACTCTAGTTTTGCAAATGTCTTCTGATTAGCTCGGTTAAATCTAATATGCAGTGCATCAAGATCCAGATCAAGATCCAGATGGCCGTCGAATCACCCTTATAACAGGTACCTCGTCAATCATATTCTTAGATGTCTATGATTTTTTATTAGCTTGAAGATTCTTTGAACAAGGTTTCCCCACCATATAAATGAGATTTGTTATAAGACTGAAATCCTTAATTGGTGGTCTTACAATGTTATATTCTGACGTTGCCATGACTCTTGCATAGCAGAGAGAGAGAGAGAAGAAAAAAAATGAAAGTTAATTATCCAAGACTTTGTAGGAAAAAGGCTTTAGACAAAGCATTTTTAGGCCGGGCAAGAGAAAGGAGAGAGGTTCGACTCTCATCCTCCGCTAGAAGCAGTAATTTTGCTCAACATAAATAATGTTTTCCTCTATTTCAGAGTACAAATAAATCCATAAATCTAACTTGTGGTGTTGTAATGTTGATGTATGTTAGAAAGATGACTGTTATCAAGCTAAAAGGGTAATATGAAAACAATCATGAGAAAAGTAAGCATAGGAGATATTTCCTGTGAATCTGCTGCTAATTCAAACGGATTTGATTTTTATATCCTTATCTTGATAGTTCGACGAAGGAGACAGACCTGAAGAGCCTCTTAGAGGGTGTTAGATAGAGATTAAAATTGAATTAAAATTAGAAAATCAGTCGTTATTGTTGACTTTTATTAGACGGACGGAACTCAGTAACGATCATATTTTCAATTTTAATTGAATTTTATGTAATACCAAACATGCCCTTAATTATTTGTACCATGTATTGATATTTTTTTTGTATTTTTTTGGTGAGATTTCTTGTTTACTTTTCTTTGCTCCCACCTATTGTGTTGCTATTCGTGTGAATCTGAACAAGCAATTAAATGTTTACGTGTCAAAGGTGGTTTCTTTTTTGAATAATTGTTGTGGTCCTGGATCTGTTGATTTGATGGAGGGTAGAAACTTAAATAATAATAAAAGTATCTGAATCGTGTAACACGTGGACAAGTATTTGCTACAATTTTGTTCAAACGGGTGTGCGTGATAACTATTTGAAATCCATCAATAAACAAAAAAACTAAAATATATTATTAATCAAGAATCGAATGAATTATTTTTACAACATTAACATGTATTTATAGATTCAAAACAATTCCTAATCAAAGTGAAATTTTAATTCTATAAACCAAAAAAACTATTAAACAAACTTGAATAAAACTAAAATACTATGAAAGTGACGAAAATATCCTTAAATTGACTCAAAATAGAAAAAATGTTAAAGTAGAGCTCTAAACGACGGAATTTGAAGCCAAAAGTTGGACAACGTTATAAAAAAAAAGTACAGTATCAAAAAAAGCTTTTGAATTGTACTCATGGATGAAAATTCGACATTTGAGCTAAAAGTTATGCATATTTTCATAGATCCTCTTGATTTTCTCTTTACAATTATTTATAATTTTCTCTTCTAATTGTCCCGTATTATAATTTGATGTGTCTCAAGTTCTTGGACATTTATAATCTCCTAGAAATCTATGTTTTTCTTTTTGTCATCCAACTAAACACAGATAATTGTATTTCATGACCATCAAATCTAGAGTGGCCATTTAATATTTTGGGTTATTGTTTCATAAAATTACTTGAAATCATACACCTAATTATGGGAATTGTTGAAAAGGGTCCCTAACCTATAGATTGTTGTGCAAATGGCCCCTATCCTTTAAATATTGGTGCAACCATCCTTGGCCTTCCACTTAATGGTAGAATTGTTCATTTTGGATGGTTTCATTCAGTTGACCCTTAAAAGTCAAAGTTCATAAAAAGACTAAAATGCCCTAACTTTTAGTTAATAAATAAATAAAAATGAAAGATATATATATAAAACAAAAATAAAAGACAAACCAATCTCTCATAATAGTACCTTCGTACAATGTATTACTTCGAGAATCGTGGCATATAAGCAAAATAAAGGTACTTAAAATACATTTCTAATGCAAACTAATAGGGACTCTAACAAAAGTTTTTCAATCCACATGACATGAAAATTTTATTAAGCAGGCACTCAAGTTCAAAATTGATTTTCAAAAACGTTCTATGGATTTCTATCTGCGTGTCATATAATTTCTTAAAATCACATTTAAATTTGTATATGAAATATAAATTTTGTTTGAGTTAATATATATAAATGAACTTCAGAATTTAATTGGAGCTCTAAAATATATTTATTTCTCTGTCACATCATTGAGTCCCTTTCGACTTGCATTGAAGAGAATTTTTAAACTACATTCTATTTTGTTTGTATGGCCTATTTTTTTTTTTATATAATGCATGATTGTATTAGAGATGCTCTTATGTGAGATTGGTTCGTAGGATAAATGATTTTTTTTTTGTTTCTTATATTTTTTAATTTTCAGTTTTACGTGTTTTATTTTATTTATTTAACTAAAAAATGCACTTTAGCCAAAGTTTGACATT
>CAIGRL010224336.1:0-24014 GCA_903798325.1 Fraxinus xanthoxyloides
AAAAAAAAAAAAAAAAAAAAACAACAACAACAACCTTTCTACTAAATCCCTCAACTTCTTTCTCATACTCAAAAATCACCCGTACATCTTTTTCTCTCTGCTCCAAGCCCAACATTGTTTATCAAGAAAAACAAAGCTTATCTTGGAAACTAATATGTTACTCTCAAAATTTGTACACTTTTGAGTTCTATGAAATCTCGAGCATACAAAGAAGTGGCCATTTGTACAGAAGGGCATATGTGACATTTTGCATCAAAAAGTGGCCATTTTTTCAAGTTTTAAAAGTAGACTCATTTGAAATCCACCCTTCAGATTTAGCCACATTTCCAAATTCCCCTTCTCCCAAATAGGATGACAAGATTCACTTTCTACCACCAGTCCCAATCCTTGGTTTGCCTTTGACTTCAGCCTCCTGCTCAAACAACAAAACGTGGTGTTTTCAGGATTTAAAGCACAAAGGAGTTCTAATATCAAAGGAAGACCATTTCCAAAAATAACTTCAAAAAGTGACGAAAATGACCTGTGGTAAATGCAGGTAAATGCATGGTTTTGCTGTTGCCGGATTGTGATTTTCTGCACCCTTGCTCCAATCATTACAAACCTAAAAACAAAATATTTGGGCAAAATTTTCAGAAAAGAAGACAAATTTAGGAGTTAGGACAGCCAAATAACTCATCTGAAAATATTTCGGTCAGTTGTACCGAGAAAGATTAATGAGAATTATAATGGTTAAAAAATTCAGCATCCACAGACAAAGTGTCAAGACTTCCTCAAGCTGATTGAATTGGAAGTAAAAGAAATATCCGTCTCATCATCGCAGACATAAAACAATGATGCAACATCATAGAGAATATCTTTTCTAGCACCGATCTTCTCTAGGAAATAACAGTCCCTAATATGATTTAAGAAAATGATGAACATAAGATAATATACAATTATGTGTGTTAACAAAGGCTCACCGAATATGCAAAAATGGAGCCATCATTGTTGAAAGCGCTGCAAGGAATGGGTTGACCGCACCTTGACATAGCCTAAGAAACACAGTGATAAGATGAACACTCACGAGCACGCCAAACAATGCAATTGAGAATAAACTGATAACTGCAAGCATTTTCAAGACTTAGAGAAGAAGGATTCCATAATACCTTAAGCCTCTGTTTGCTGTCTTTGTCCCAAAAGTTGAAGGCTCCATCAGATCCAGATGTTGCAAATGTGTGATGCATCTGAGACAAGGCATAGAGTATAAGATCCAGGTCATCGATAAAGAAAACACGAATTCTATGTAACTTTTTAGCACAATAACATATAATTCTTGTAGCATTGAGATCGTAATTTAGGAAGTAGTCAATGAGAATAATTAGGAAGTAACAACCTTTTAACATAAAAGCTAAACTGATTAATAAATCTTTTAGAAGTTGGAGACAATTAGAATTTTGTAAACCACATATAGATAAGCATGCAATTAGCCACGAATTTAAGACTTGATCTTCAATAATTTAGTAAAGTTATAATACATAACTCCTTGAGATACCAGATTGGCAAAAAACAGATAAAACCAAGGGAAAATATAACTATTTTCACCACACAATTCTTGATATCACAAATTAATCCGCGGAAGAAGAAAAATAGAATGATTCTTCATGTAACAATAGACAATTAACAGATTCCACTTCTCATTTGTTGATCTCATAAATGTTTAAAATGCACAGCAAATTTCTGCTTTTATTTCTAGTATAAAACTTAACAAGGCGCTCTCTCTAGATAGTGCTTCAAAAACACCATTTCCTCATGAAGAACTCTAGTTTGAGACATTCCATGTCTTCCCATGGAACAAGCTAAGCTCAACATCAAATTTAGTAAAGAGCTGAAAAACGTCATATCACTGTCTGTAGAGCATAGTAAGTGATCAAATTTAGGTTAAGGATACACATTGCATCCACAAACCAAGCTATGGTTGCCATGTGCCAAGAAAGTTTTCTGTGCTTTCTTTTCTCCATTAAGTAGAAAAGCAAAATGGCTAGAAAGTTTGCAGACTACATATGTTGGCTTACAAATCTTAGGCATACAACACCAATAATAGGTATACTTGGTGTACTCAATGCATGTTTACTGACATAAACTCAAGAAGAACGAGAAAAACCCAGAATCTGAAATGCTAGAAAGTTTCAGATGCCAACAATTTCCCTCCCTCCACAATCACACAAAAACACCCAAAAGAATAAAAATGAATGAAAGAAAGAAAGAACAAATGGGAGGATGGGAGCAAGAGGAATGACAGCAAGCTCCAATGACATCATTTAAAATTAAATATCTTACAGGGTGGAAATTCAACGAATTGACAGAGTAAATGTCATTGCCTTCTCTATGGCATTTGAACGTAAAGTTTTTACTTTGTTGTGCATCGTCAATATGATGTACACCAACTCTTCCTTCAATCGAGCCAACCTACAAGAACAATGTCAAATGTCACTATACAATCAGAAAATTCACAGAACCTATAACAATAATAATACCAATGCCATAGAGATGAAATAATCATATGATTCCATGCATCGTTTTTTTCTATTTATTTAAATATTTATGAAGATTACTGTGCATTTCTCCACAACTAAGAAAAATATATGAATAAAAAAACACAATTCTTCACAAATCAAAGAGGCAAAAACACCCACCATTATAATCATTTAAAAATTAAAGCCTGCAATGCTGCACAGAAGAGAGAAAGCAAATATCACCAGAGAGATTAAGAGAAATCTTCTATCTTCTCTTAAGACCATCACAGTGCAGGGGTCTCCCTCTGCAGTTTCTTTTTGTAAGTTCGAGGGATGAATGTGGAAATATAAGAATCTGTGAAAGACTCGTGTATCTAGCACACTGGGAAATAGAACCTGGGTAGGTTAAGAAGCAAGAGTGCTAACTATTTCCTTGCATATATTTGATACACAAGAAAGTTCACCAAATAAATATAAGATTTCATTGCAATCCTTGACATCAAATATATTCATCCAAATTATTTAGAATTCCTACTTCTCCACTGTTTGTTCACTTTTTTATCAAACAAACACTGAGAATCTCAAATTAGCATACAATTCTTAATATCCCTGCATTTCAGTTTACTATTATTGATAATGTCTGTACTTGTTCCTGCTGAACTCCCATTCTAGCTATAATCAAGTAAGATGCGTTCAAGTAAGTATATGCATCACAAATATTTTAAGATAATCTACCAAGGTAACAACTTGAGATGGTACATGTAAAATCAACCTGTCAAAATATGTGTAACCAATACAACATAAGAACGGAGCATAACACAAAACTGGAGCAGATTAAAGATAATCCATAGAATAAACTTAAGTCACAGAGATTCAGAGAGAACTTACTAAGAAACCTTGCTGATCTGGGAAAGCAGCTAAACACCTTGTCTGGTACTTCAAGGGTGAAACAACTCTCTTGAACTCCGCCTGTCATATCCCAAAAAGCAATTAACCATGTAAAGATGGCATAAATAAAAGAACATAGCTAGTAAATTTTAGAAAGTCTTTTGGCAGTCAGTCAATAAAAATGTTGCAGAGAATGTCAGAAAGAGGGGCACTGAGAATTTAAGAGTATTAAATCCTGTTTTCAGAACAACATGCCCCACGAATCTCAAACTGCAATTACTGTCATGAGTTGGTTAACTAATAGGGAATGCTAGAAATATATACCAGGTTCGGTGCCTATATTCTCACAATCAGCTGGTGCGATAAAGAAGGAAGAAATATAAAAATAAAATACTGACTTAAGGTGGCACTTCACCAAAAACACGTTTCTATCCTGACTCCAAACAACAAATTTTGATTGTTGCTGATCTGGCAAAACCCATAGAAAATGCAGAGTGATGGTCTTAGTGCGAAAGAGGACAGATGATTTTGCCAGTAAAGTGGAGGTACAGGTTTCATCAACCATTTGTGATAGGCTTATTTATGTGACTATACCAATTAATATAAACAAAATCTTCTTTAAACAATCAACAACGATAAGGAAAGAATTCGATTGACATAACTGACAGAGTTCCATTTCTGACACTAGTTTGGATACTTGACGGCAATCCCATCTTTTATCATGCAAGTGTCCTCTCTAAATGAGTTCATCAGACTTTACAAGGAAAAAATCTTTGAGCCTCCAAAGATCTTAAGAAAATTAACAATAATAGCTTATGTTGAAGGAGACCCTTAACCGAGATTTCTGCTTGTTTGATAGTATCAGCTCCAACCAAGATACAAAATTTTATATTTCATCTATTTCCCATATTGCTTACATAGCAGCAAGAAAGGGAGTTTAAAACCTCTTCTTTAGCAGTGCATTAAGTGAATTGGAGCTCAAAAAATCTTATAGTCTTACTTTGTATTTGATGTGAACTAGAAACGTTGTTTTCTGCATATTCAATGAAAGTAGTGCCCAAAAATTAGCTCTTACCAAGGGACAAAGGAATACTCCAGAAGATGGTTACTTTCATCAATAGTGGCCTCTTTGGATTGTTTTTTTGAAGTATAAAATTTAAACTTTTCTTCCTTAATTTTCAGTTCCAGCTTGCAACCGGTATTGTTTTTTGTTCCCTTTACAAAGAGTTCCACACTTTACACCTCTATTAAACAATTTCAAAAGTTTTCTCCTTCAATGCTTATTTAGTTTCCAAAACTCTAATATTCCTCGCCCAAAAGTAGATTGAACAAAGTCAACTCCCAATGCAATCAACGATTACAAATGATAAATGACTGAGGGAATTGTTGAGTCAATACTGATTATCTTTTTCCTAGCAGAAAATTATTTCTATTTGATTTGCCCAATATTCCAGTTCAAATCTCCAGTTTACTCTTTCATTGTTAGGTAGCTTCTGCCCAATATATTTTTCTAAGGTTTATATTTCCAAGCTGATAGTAATGACCACTTCAGGAAACAAATTATTGGTTTCAGCATTCTTTATAAAGGAAAAAGAATACCTGTGGGTTCTGCAAGTTGAAAACAATAACATTTCTATCGGCAGTGCCAACAACCAAAAGAGGGTGTCTGACTGTAAGTGCATAGCACCGCTCAGGAAGTTGTTGGACATGAGCTGGATTTGGTTGTCGCAAATCCCAATACCTGATAAGAATAGCACCTCGTTACCGCATAAAAAAATACTTTGCTATCAAATGTTTATGCAAAACAGGTTAGAGATGCAATAAACCAGACTGGTGCATAACTGAACTGGGAACTAAGCAGAAATGTCACATAAGAGATATTGATGGTATCATATTGGAAGGAAGCCTGCAGACTATATTGTCAAAGCCATAAAGAAAAGACACCTTAATACACATGCGAACAGAGATCTAAGAAAAGCTGGTCGGTGACTTGATTCATTAAATTCAAAGCATGTCTACGAAGTGTTTATAAACGGTTTAAATTATATATACATAGAAATGAGTGGTGGAGATACTTGTGAGTCCCTAGAGATGTGTGGATGAAAAATGGCTTGAGCGTTTATAAGGTGTAAACATGAGCCAGATATAGGCTAAATGCGAATTTATTTGGGTAAAGAAAAGCTTTCCTACCCCAGGAAATGTTATAAGTACACAGAAAGCAACTACATACAACTCCAGCGGACCAGTGCAATTTTACAAAATAATAAAGATATCAGAAAACATTGCTCAGTATCAATAAAAAGCCGTCAATAGCGAGCAGAAAGGTCATCAATGTTGCATACAAAGCCTGCCATAATTCAAACCATTCCATGAAGCCAGAGAGATAGTTATAAATAAAATTATAGCAATTCACTCTATAGATAACGAAGAGTCACTGTCTTCATAATATGTAACTATTGCTTTGATAGCATGTGCTATGCAAACAAACATATATGAAACTGAAAACCACATATCATGCATTTATAGGAAGCCACAAAATATGCCATCAATTTTTCTCACGGAAATGGGAAAATATATGAGTTTGACACAGTGAAAATTGCATCTTCATGCCTATATCTTCCTAGAATTAATTTAGAGAAGCCTTGTTACTGGAATCCTTCGTCAGGATATGTCTTTAGCAGTAGGGCTTCTGAGGGAATGCCTACATTTGATTGTAATTTTATGCGATGTGTATATCCATCAAATTCTGATCTATTGACAAGTTTCCATAACGCTGATATGTGAATATACATAAGCAAATTTATATGTATTTGCAAGTGTAAGGTATGTACGTAGTACGTATGTGTGTGTGTGAGATCTCTCATTGTAACTACAATGGCTATCAAGACCAAACTCACCTTAGGGTCTTGTCCCAACTTCCCGTTACTAGGAGATTCATTTCTGGAACCCAGGCAATTTCTTTGATGGGAGCATCATGCATGGCCACTGTTACAGGTTGGCCTCCAGACAACAATGGCCACATCTTAACTTGCTTGTCGCAGCCTCCAGAGAAGATGGTTGTTCCATCATCCTTCCAAGTTGAGCATAACACCTTGCAAAAATAAACACAATAATTTACAAATTGACCATGAAAAGTCAGGTGAATATAAACGAAGTACCATTAAAAGGTTAACAGAAGTTGATATTTTACCGGCTGCTCGTGTGATATCGATGCTTTAGGCACAGTACTGAGTGATGTTCCAGTTTTCATTATCTCCCAACATCGCACCTATGAAGAATTTTCAAACAGATGTACCAGAGCAGGTCTGTAAACAGCTAATCAACTAATTTGTTTTCAAACAAATACCCTCCCTCAATCAATCACCAGCCCTTCAGAAGAACCCCCATCCCAACAAAAACAGTTACATAAAGACAAAGCAATCCAAATTATTTAGGGTCCAGTATTTTGATAGAATGCTATACATTCTAAACTAAGAGCTTAGATTTACAGACACTCGTATTTCCCCACAAAAAACACTAAGAATGTATATGCAGTTATATATTTGTGGCCTTGGAATTGAAATTAGATTTTTTCCAGCTCAAATTTGAATAACTTATCATAAATACAAATTTGAGGCCATAATAGGTCTTGTCACAAATGCAAGCAAGTTTTACAAACTAGCAATATAAAAAATATCTACAACAATTAACCGTAATGACAATTTCCCCTATAAATTTTTTGGATACGTTTAAGTAGGTAGAAAAAGTAACGATAAAAACTCAATTTGAAGCAAGAAAATTACCTGATTATCCCACGAAGTTGCAACCAGCACACTTGCCTTGGGGCTGAAACAAAGGCTTGACACTGAATCACTTGGAGGTTGCACCACCTTTAACACACGAAAAATCAATCAATTATAGAACCCATCAAACTCAGTGACTAATACATACACCCATACATACACAGGTCCAAACAGTCTAAGTTGAATTCACGAAACCCAGTAAAGAAGTGAAATACAGTACTAAATAATTAAAAATCACCTCAGTAGAACGATTGGGATTTGGGTTTGCAGTGGCAGACGTAGTGCCGAACGTAGCCATTGAGTTCACTAATTTACACAATAATGCGACTAGAATTTTCAATAATAATTTAAAAAAAAAAGATATAATTGAAAATACGGGGGAAAAATAGTAGTACCAGATTAGGTTTTTGTGAAAAAAACCCTAATTCTTAAAGTGAAGCAAGAAATATCAAAACCTAGCAGAATATTTGAGATCAACAGAAAAATTAGAAGAAATTTGCAAGATTTTGATAAAAGTGCATTCTCAAAAAATGCATTTTTTTTTTTGTTTTATCGAAGAATGCGTGACGCAGAAACGACGATGAAAACATATTTTTCCAATTCATAGAACATATTTCATTATAATAACTAATGAATTTTCGAAGAATATCATTAATTAAAATGATTTCAATGGATTTTGACTTATAAATAATGAAATGAAATTTTATAAAATACACTAAGTATAAAGTGTGTAATTATACTTTAGGTACTATTATATTTTACAAATTTATATTTTACATATTATAGTTTATATAATGGTCGTAGAAAGAATCATTTGTTGAATAAATTTCAAATATGTTATTATGAATGTCTAAGCTCCTGTTTGGTACATATTAAAATTTTCATTTTTATTCTTCTATTAATTTTCAAAAACACTTTTTTCAATAAAATAATATTTCTCATCACATCAATAATTTTTCCTCTTTTTCAATCACACATTCTCCATCAATCTACTATTCCAAAATAATGTTGCTCAAACACACCTTTAAATGGAAAAAAAAAATCTGTTAAATGGAATAACAAATCACGTAATATATATTACATTAAGTTTTGAATATTATTTTTGAATATTTTTTTTTTTTTTGTAATAAATTTTTTGAAGTTTACTATATCCTTTTTCTAAACTATAAGACCAAATCAATAAAATTATTTTTAGTAAGTTAAACAAAATATTGAAAAATTAAGAAAATGCTTCACTTGACACTTTAATTTCTATCTTCTAATTAACAAAACTTGTTCAATTAACAAACATTTTAAAAATCAATCAAAATAAATTCTGATATTAGTTGTAATTTTGTAGCTAAAAATCAAAATATTATTCATTTTAAGTTTTATAATTTTACAGCCTAAAAAATTGTCAAGAATGCACGCATAATTTTATTGAGTTACGCTACACGTCTTTAATTTTTTACCTAATGTTTTACCGAATTGGCAAGTGGCGGATGTAAAAAATTAGGTATAAATAGAATTTTCCAATTTTATTGGTAGCCATTGAGATTTAGTTTTTTATTTTATGCGATAAAACTTCAGCAAAAAGAAGAATATGTATATAAACTAATGAATAATATAATTTCGTGTAGAAAAAAAATGAAATATACGTGTGCGTGCTTGCGTGTGTGAATGATGTAGGACTCGACTAAAGGTTAATTTAAATAAAGATAGATGAATGGTAAATAAAAAAAATTAACTTTTTAGATAAAAATAAAATAGTAATTGAACATTTGACAAATAAAAATAGTTAGAAGAATTGATATGAAAACTATTGCATAATTCTACAATATATAAAAAGGAATGATTGAGGAGAAACTTTTTATTACCAATTTTATCCGTATATATTTAGCTATAAGTCCAATATACCCTCACTCGATATCTATTTAATACTCTATCATTAATATAACATTTAATTTATCTCCAATAAAAAATTAACTTCTATACCACTAAATACAATTATTGCTAATTACTAATATTATTTCTTTCATAAAAAAAAAATCATTAATATGTACAATTAAAAAAAAAAAAAAAAGGTTTCAACGAGAAGCATAATTATATAAGTATTAAAAATTATTAATATAAATAACCTAAAAAAAATGTTTCAACAGTAAGAATTATTATATGTATTTAAGAAATAAGCATTACTGTATATAATTAAAAATTATTATTATATACACGAAAACAAAACGTTTCAGCAGTGGTTTTTTATTTTCAATCCAATCTGTTATGAAAATCACTAATAATAAAGTTACAAAAATATTTCAACAATGATTTGTGAAAGTAAATTAAAATATTAGAGATGAAATTATAAAATGGAATAGATCATGAATAGTGGTGGGAAAAATTCCGCCCCGCCCCGAATGGGGCGAAAAAAACATGTCCCGACGGGTGGGGCGGGGATCGTTGCCCCATCTCGAGTTACGGGGCGGCCCGCCCGTGAAGAATAATAAAAAAAATTAATTAAAAATCACAAATATATATATATTAGTTAACTGAAAAAAAAAAATAGGGTAGGAAACAGGGCAATGACTTGTCTCGTCCCCGCCCTGCAACGCCCTACCCCGTCTAGTCTAAGATGGGGCGAGGGCGGGGCATGGTGGGGGAGTCGTTGGAGGTGCCCCGCCCCATTGCCATCTCTAATCATGAACTATAGAATTAATTTGTCTCCTAAACCAACCTAATTATTAAAAAAAATTTGTTTTCATAAAATAAATCAAGGTAGCATTCAAGAGAATTGTGTGTTTCTTTTTCTTAAATTTTCAAGAGAATTGAATTTAGAACTAGCTTTGATTTTAATTTCTTATCAATTATTTTTATGATTTATTTTTTAATCGTCATCTCTTTTGACTTTCACGGGATTATTTGAAAAGATGGGTATGTCTCCAATGATACAAAATCTATTTGAAAAGATGGGTATGTCTCCAATCGAAATAGTAAATTGATGGAAAATGTGTAGTTGAAAAAAAAGAAAAAGTTATTAATGTAATGAAAAATATTATTTTATTGAAAAATGTGTGGTTGAAAATGACCAGAAGAATGAAAATGAAAATTTTAATGTGTACCAAACAAGAGCTAAATCAAATCAAATAGAAATGAATCAAATATGTTGGATTTTAGGCAAACTTTCAAATTAAGATGCACATATCCATATAGTTAACATATGACTTGCCTCAATCTATTGATACACTGCATAGAAACAATGAACCTAATGCAAAGGAAATTATAGATGAATGCTCTGTCAAAGTTTTAAATATTGATTTCAAGTAGCATCATATTTAAATCCTGGAAAAAAATCATGCTTTTGATGTTATACTTGAAATTAGAATGCAAAGTGGAAACATGAGTGCATTTTCATCGATGGACGTGTCGGTACAGCAATTTTTTTTGTACCATGCTTTACTAGCAAGGGTTCGATATCAAAAGATAATAGCACTTACGACAACAACTTCAAGTATAGTAGTATCAATAATTCCAAGAGAAAAAACCATCCATTCAAGATTCAATATTCCACTCCAAACTAATAAATCAACCATGTGTACCATATCAAAGTAAAGCACTACATTAGAATTGATTCGACAAGAGCAAAGCTCAAAATATGAGATGAAGCACCAATGGCCAACAAAAAAATATAATCGAGATCGTTGATAGAACTTAAAAGAGATATCTTGAATAATGCAGAATCATTTGGTAGAAAAGTTTATGTATTCGGATGAAATTTTCGTCAAGTATTACCTGTCATCTCGAGAGTAGCAAGACCATGAACAATTAATCAAAGTTTGGTTAGATCGTGTTTTTGGGGAGAAATGAAAAACTTGCTACTGAATCAAACCACGTATGCCCAAAATAACAATCTATTTGCACAATATTTGATCTAAATTGATAATGGAACAAAACTTTACAAAGAGGATAACTTCATCAACTTACCAAATGAGACAATTATAGCATGTGACAATGCTAAAACTTTGAAGTTACACTCAATCAATGCAGCGTTCCCAAATTTAACAAAAAATGCAGTTCTTCTAATTATATAACATAAAGTATAACTATTTCAACAAAAAATGAGTATATTGATCACCTTAATGAAAAACTAATTGTGTTATTTCCTAGAGCAGATGAAGAATTTGTTAGCTTTGACGAAACAATAAACAATACCAACCAATTTACATTGTTGCGAATTGCATCACGCCACATAAGTTAATTTCGAAAAGAGATTGTCTAGATATGCTCTTAAGGAATTTGGACCCATCCCTCGATTTTTGCAGTGGAAGAAGAATGATTTATCATGATTTCAAGAGATATATTATCCATGCAAAATAGCCATTAGATAACATGTTGGAAAATAAATCTTCCTTTTGCGCATCTCATTAACTCCAAATAAATGATGAATGATATCTATTCAAATTGAAGAGAAAACAATTTTTAATATGTCTATGTTTTTTCAATGACCATTAACAAGGCTCAAGGATAAACAATAACTACTGTTGAAATGTATCTTCCTGTATATTTATTCTCTCATAAGCAACTATATGTTACACTTTCTTGCGGAGTTTAAATGCAAATAACAATAGTTTTGATAAAAACAGAAAATGAAAAGAATAGAAGTTGTGGGACAGTGACAAAAAATAATTCAACCTTTTAAGACTATATACGTAATTTAATAAAAAAATATTCATATATATTCTTTTTAACAATTTTAATTTTTTCTTTAACAATATCAATTACATCAACTATCTTTAAAAATAATATTAGTACTTCAAAAAATTACGCATATCATTCACCTAAAACATAATATGTGTAATGTATGTGCTTAATACTAGCATAATATAAAAGGGTGTTATATGTTATTTATCATTATGAATATTTTTGTCTATTTAGATATTTTTAATTGCAAGTTTGTAATTATTTTAGCAAAAACTATATATTTTCACCTTTGTATTATGTAAAGTGTAACAATTATGCTACACGTACATCATCTTTTACATTATGCCACGTGGCAGCATACCATTGAATAATTATATTTATATATATTTTTTTAAAAAAATTCCCACCCACAATTTTTTGAAAACAAAGGGGATGTGATTCTCAATATAATTCAATGAATGTACATTTAGTATTATTGAAAGTGTAAATACACTCTAAATAGAGGAGTACATTTTGTAAATTTCTCATAATTAAATGTACGTGTTGAACTCGTTATGCCCTTGTTTGACACATTTTTTTTTTGAATTTTTTTTTCTATATACTAATTTTCAATCACACATTTATACTATAAAATATTTTGGATGTAAACCTAGAAATTTTCACTATTTATTAACCGCATATTCTCTATGTTAAAAATATCAGTAACAATCTAAAACTCTATTTTCTCTTTATAAAGGCCGTCAAACATTGGCTATACACTATAGTTGTACCCCGATCGCAATGAATTTCGAGCCCATAAAATTAATTATATTGTTGATAATAATAATAATAAATAAATATAAACAATAAATATAAAAATAAATAATGATAAAATATCTCATTTTCAATTATCATTCTCGAGAAATAAACTGAAGGATTGAGTCGTCGTTTTAATTAGATCTCAGAATCGATTTTTATAATAGGGCAGCTAAGAATAGAAAACTAATTAGTGCATACTTTTTATTTTTTTAAAAAAAATAATTAGTACATATTTTATACGTAATACTTGACACTAAATGAAATGATTTTAATTTTTGAACTGATTTTTAATTTGTTGATATTTTACATGACTTTGTAGATCGTGAAATTTTTCAACTTTTCATATTGAACTGAGTTTTATGGGTGTGTTTGAGTCACATATTTTGGAAGAATGTATTTTGAAATAGTAAATTGATGGAGAATGTTTGGTTGAAAATGTTTGGTTGAAAAAGAATGAAAAGTTATTGATGTGATGAAAAATATTATTTTATTGAAAAAAATGTGTTTAAAAATGGGTAGAAGAATGAGAATGAAAATTTTAAATATATACCAAATAGGGGCTTCGTTTGATACGTCAAACTGATGAAATTAGTTAGTTCAATTGACAGTTTTGAATTTGGATAAATCTATTTGTACATAATACCGCATACCGAATTGTTTTACCCCCTCTCACATGCACGCGGGCCCTGTGTGAATAAAAAGATGACATGATGTGATCCTCACCCCCTATGGTGAATAGTAAGTAAGAGATTATGTACAAAAAATTCAGTACACGTAGCATGATCCATTTGAATTTTCTGTACTATATAAAAAGTTTTAGGAAATCCATTAAAAATAATAATATAGAATTCTGTTAAAATCTCATAGAGTATGTGTAAATCTATTCAAATATATGAAATCTCAAAAAAAAAAAGTCATAAACATTAAGAAAGTTATTAAAATTTGAAATGAGTCCACCCCTATAAAATACTAAAAAAATTGAGGAAGAAAATAAATAATCAATTCCCCAACCCTTTTTTCCTTTAAAAAGGCCCACAAGCAAAGCTGAGCCCAACTTTCAGGGAACAAGTTGAGCGACTTGACTCTGCTCGTTGTCATCCCTATCATGAATTAGAAGATAATTTGTAAATTTGTTAAACATGATACACATCTTAATTATGACTTCTGAGTATATCAAAATTTGTAAGTTCGTTGTAGATTTACGAGATAAAATCTTGTAGATGTTAAAAGTCGTACTTTGTTTGAGTTAAGCTTCACTACAAAATTGTTATTAGCCCGTGAGATAAGGTCTTTTTCTCCGTTACATTTATAATGTGTTAAATGTGTGACCTAACTTTTGTTTCATAACATTTTCCTATAGAAATAAATGTGCTTATTTATTATTTTTGAATAAATATTAATTATTATTTTGTCCATAGCCGCTAAATAACAATAGCCTTTTATTTTGAAAGATTATGGGGTTTTACTTCTTCCATATAGAACTAAGAACGTCAAAATGAAGACGCCTTTATCCAACTATTATATTAGCCTAGTTACAAGTTGCTACTTGCTAGAAGGCGTCTTTTCCACAATTATTAATAAAAATCGGACTTTCCTATCAAGCTTCCCAATCTAATTCTATATTTTAAAGATGACGTTTGGGAAATTGATAGATCTAACTCAAACTAATTGCCTCGTCACCTTTGAAATAAGTATTTTTTTTTCAATTTTTACTGCGTCTTAATCTTGATCACTCCCTCGAGAATAGAACACAACAATCCCAACGAATTCGTCTTATAGCTTATCACTGTGAGTTGTGCGTACATCATGCGAGTTAGTACTTTCTTGGCCACAAAAGTTAAAGACTTTGAGAGAATAATAAGTTCTTATACATAATTTTCAGCGGCCCTGGTGAAGGTAATGGTCCATTGGTTCGCTGATTGAACTGGTGGATCATTGATAAGTTGTATGAAAAACCTTGTGAAAAGTTTCAGGGTGTAATTTTTTCCGGGCAAGTTGAATTTTTAAATTATTTACTATGTTACCATAAAGTTCACACATTATTTTGTAATTTTGTACAATATAGAATCTCAATAAAGTTTGTATTTATACATATTCTTTTATGTTCAAATCATTTCATCATCAACGAAAGAGAAATTGTATATTAATGAATTAGATAATCTCAACCTCAATTTCCGATTTAACCGGTTCATATGCTACTTGGTCCTAGAGGAATTGTGATGGTTTGGTTCGGTCCGGTCCGGTCCAATCCGATTATCCGTCTGGATAAGCGGTTTTCAAGTTGACCAGATCAATCCGGACTGAGTTTTAAAACTATAGGAATTATCAACATTATATAATTTACACAATGCTGTTGTTATCCAAGGTGCAGCCAAATTCTTCATTAACGTTCAAAATAATCATTGTCCGGATGAAATTCGACACCCGGCAAATGTGCTCTATCAGATGTGTAAACAGGCCCCATATCATATATTTCAAATATTTAGCATAACATGTTCAGAAATATGTAGTGTTCACTAATCTCACAGGAAGTGAAACTTTAGATGCGATTTGCCGGAACCATCATTTTAAATGACTTATAGCGGGAGGAAACATCAGATATCAAGAACGGCGATCAACTTCGTTGCTTTATCTCACTAGATATCGAGAATTTGACAGCTGACTAGCTCGGCCAGTCCAGCACGCCTTGTGGCAATGACTTTCCAAATACTTTCGGGAGTTCTAGTCGCTGCTTCAGAAAGCTCTTGCGAGGATTCACCTGTAGAAGACGACGAGGTATATGGAGTCGAACCAAATTGGTTTTGCCTATCAGCCTGCATGACTGAGATGTTATGATTCACGTCTTTAGCGATCACGTGAAGCTTTCCAAGGAAACCGGCAAGTAAATATGGAGACTCTGAATCAGCAAGGTCACGGACGGGTACATCTCCTTCAATTGCTTTCCAAGAATCATCTTGATGATCATACACTTTGATCCGAGCACTATCAAGAGAGCTCGAGGGATCCAGTGCATATAACTCTTCATCAACGATGACACTCAACTTCGTCCCTGCCTGCCTGGCCGGCCAACCCTCTCCCATGCCATTAGGCATTTCAACCCACGAATTTGATTCCGGATCATATACCTCCCCTCCAACATCGACGAAAAAAGGCCAGCAATATAAACTTTGAGGAACATATAGTTTCCCCCTATATGATGTCATTCCGGTTGCAATAGGCTTCAGCAAATCAGATAGAAAAGCAATTGGTAGCCCCTGAGCTTTTGAAAATGGCATGCTAGGGATTTCGGTCCATATACCGGAACAAGGATCAAATACTTCTGCACATTGAAGAGGGGTGAGTCCAGCACGACCACGGGTGACACCTCCGACAACATAAAGCTTGTTGTTCAAGACACCTGTCTTACAGTAAGCTCGACCAGTAGACATGGGCGTCACTTCACTCCAAGAATTAACACTTGGATCATAACGCCAGACAGACCTCATGGCTGAAGCCCTGCAAAAACCACCCAGGACATAAAGGCAGCCATTGACAGCACAGATGGCACAGCCACAAAACGGAATTTGATCCCACACATCCTTCCTGCCAAGCCAGCCTCTTATGGCATCTGCAATTCTAGCACTTGAACCGGCAATATTCCACACTCGAAATCCAGATAAGCCCCTCCTAGAACCATCTTCAGCAGTAACATTAGGCATTGGAGGCAATCTTTGCCATATCCGGGACACGGGGTCGAAGGCACACCACACAAGCTTATCGCTGTCGATTCTCGTCAAAATGTAGAGCCACTCCTCTGTTGTTCCAAGTTCTTTTCTTAACCTATAAAGTTCTCTGCCCATAATAGCAGCTTTCCAGCTCCTGGAGACCTGCTTTGCATTAAAATGCCAAATTCTCGGGAGTCGGGCGAGGATCTGAATGGATATTTCATCTGGAAGGCTAGGAAATAGCCGCGGATTCTCATCCCAAAAGCTCGATGATGTCCTTTGTCGCTTACACGCTTCAATCTGTGAGACCTCGAAGTGTCCACTTGTGCTTGCCTTTTGACTATTTAAACTCAATCTAGCTCCCATTTGGGTTTCTTCTTCTTTACCTTCCTATCTATAAGAAAAATTAGTATCTATGACTCGTTCAATCCTCTATTGCATGCATTCGAAATCCACCGTCTTGCTAAAGGAGATATCCAACAAGTATAAGATCAGAAAAATGGAAACAAGAACGAGGAAAACAATAACGTAATGATTCATTATTATAATTTCACATTCTATGAGCACTCAATCAAATAATAAATTACCAAATACGATATCACTTGATCAAAATCAGTTTGATGAAAATAGAATAGCCAGGAAAATGGCGACAAGAGCTCCAACTCGTCGCTCAAAAGAGCTTATTAATGATAAATGAACACAGCAAGCTATTTGTAGAAAGAATGAACTACAGAATTCCTATGCCGAACACATGCATAAAACAGAGAGATCAATTGATGATCATCAGCCAAAAATTCACAAACCACTTCTTATGGACATAACATTTCTGGGACTTATGTAATCAATTAGGAGAGACTTCAATAATTAAAATCCTAAAAAAAAAAAGAATTAACTTTTTTATGTACAATTCAAAAGAAAAAAAATAAAAACCTTAAAATATCAAAACTATAAGATACCAGAACCAATTATCTCTAACAACGCAAACATATATGATTTAAATTGTTTCCATATTAGAATTAGAAAATTAAATTGAATTGCAATTCATACAATCAAAATTGAACCAAAATAAATTCCTAGCAAAAAAAAAAAAAAACCATTAAACCGACCCCATAAACAGGAAATTTCCAATCATAAATCATTGACAAGGATCCATAAATAAAAATTCCGAAATTTTACTTTTTGGCACGATCTTTAATTCTTTATCCACCAAAAAATTCACAAAGCATCTGAGAAAACAAAGCGAGCCCAGATAACAAATCATAAAGAATTTCAAGGAGAACCGACCAAATTAAATCCCCCGAAAAATATATTTCAGACAAATAGATACCCACATATAAGAACAAGAAAAAATAAAAAACACAAATTCTATTAACAAAAAAACTGGGTTTTACCTCGATGAAAAGATATAGAATTTGAGATTTGAATGGAGAAACAGAGAGAAACAAATTATTGAACAAAGGACAATTTGGACGACAACATGTGGTTTTTAGATATAGGGACCTTGCTGCCACTTCCACAGCCTTTGGTGACTTTTATGTCCATTTGGTGTTGTGTCACTCGCCACTGCATAATACAAATGATTCTTGAAAGAAATGAATTGAATTAATTAATTAAATATGAGGAAAAAGGGAATTTTTTTTTTTTAAATTTTGGACAATGATTTGATTAGAGGGTATTTAATTATTTAAAAATGACTTTGGTTAGACTATACTACAATGAGAAATGAATTATTAAGGATAAGATTTTATTAGAAGCTCTTAATTGATTTAAAAGGACTTTGGTTGGACTAAATTGTAATGAGCAAGGAACAATTTTACTTCTAGAATTCTTGAACAATATTTAGGCAGTCCCCTAAGTTCTAGGTAACATACAAACAAATGTTGAGCTCAAATGCATTTTATAGACCTTTTTGGACCAACGCGTCGAAGTCGAGTAGCATATGTCAAATACTAGGAGTCGTATAAATTATCTACTAAAGGATCCTAGCCCCATGAGTTAAACACATAGTTGTCGACTCGACCCATATAATGCAGCGGGTCAATGGGTTAGTGGTTCAACCGGCGGGTCATTGCATAAAAACCTATAAAAAAATATAAAGTATAAATTTTTTTGGGGCAAAATTAAAATTTTTAATTTATTTTTCACTATTTATTTAGGTCTATAAAACAAGTTTAATGTTAGGTCAAAGTTTTTTAAAAGAATATTTTTATAAAAGTTATAAATGATTCATTAGTTAAAAATAAATGATTGCACACAAATAATGATAAAGTACTTGGTTCAAGTGGTGATGAACTTTTTGTTTTTCTTAAAGGTCCAATGTTCAATTCCCTTGAACAAAAAAATTTTTGTAAAAAAATTTCAAAAATTTAATCAAACCGGTCAATTGGTCAGGGCCTGGACCGGATAAATAACCGATTAACTCTGTCAAAGCCTGATTTTGATCGAGTCAAGTGCATTGTTATCAATTTCATCTGCCCGGCCCTATCAAGAGTCCGAGCTGTCTATTTTCCGGCCCAACCGGCCGGGCCTTACCGATTTTTATAACTATGGTTTAACACCTCTATTTGCGGTTCAAAATAAATAAAATGCATTCAAGCTCAATATTTAGTGGTGTATTGTATAATTAAATAGAACTTAGGCGAATACCTAATTATTGTTCAAGGATTCTTGAAGTACAATAATTCTTGAACAAACTTCTAGTCATCTTAATATTAAGGTAAACAAACTCGTCTAAACAAATGATGACAACAAGATTCGAACTAACCTCTACTTGTTATAGTACTATAATAAACAAACTTGTCTAAAACAAAAACTCATTGAAGAAAGAGATTTTTTTTTATTTTTTTAGTTACGCCCTAAAGAGATCATAAATTAATATACAATGTCGATGAAAATTATTGAGATTGAAATATGGTCTATATTGATCATGACATGACCCAAACTTATACGTGATCTTCCATTATTGAAAAACAATCAATATTGATCAATCTTAGGAATAAAAAACCATGCTATTTAGTATTTACATTCCTAAAGGGTGATTAAGATAGGAAATATGTGGCTTATTCACACATGTATTCGCTAGTTTGGCATCCGTTTGATCTGTACTCAAAACTATTTCTTTCTGCCTTTTTCTAGTATAATTTTTGTTATGTCCTAGACAATCAAAGTAGGACAACAAACGAGCATAGGCTTTTGCGCTCTCGATCCATCCCGAGTCAGGCCATGAGTGGCTCGAGCTTATTTTGAAACAAACAATAGACGAGCCAATCTTAAATTTTTTTTACGAGTCGATTCATGGGCCAGCTCATTTTTTTGGTTTGTTTTATTAATTTCTTTTTGAAAAGGACCGGACTTGTGGGCTCATGGATGGTTCAATTCGATCCATGAGGCCACGAGCCAAGGGATCGAACAACGCCTTGTTTGTGGGCACGAGCCGAGCTCGATAATCTAAGGATCGAGTCCGCTCGGCTCAATCAATTGTCATTCTTTAATCAAAGAGTGACTGCTAATACAATGTTATTATGACTTCCATTATTTCGTATTGACTTATCAAATAAATGGACAATATTTTCGATGATGCTAATTAAAGTAAATAAAAAGGATTTGAGAACATCAAGCCTTCATTTTCAATCTTTTCACATGTGACAACAAGGCGATTTTATAGACGACTTAAACGTAATTCTAGTCTTATATATATATATATATATATATATATATTGTGCCGTGCCTTCTAAACTAAGAAATAGGTTTTGTTTACTAAAATTTTAATACAAAGGGGCTTTTAAATAACTTTGTTTTCTATATATTTGAATATGTTACCTTTTGGAAAAATAAATTTCAAGTATGTTTGGCTTGATTTATAAACTTAAATACTTGCTAAAAGTCAATCTACATATTATGTGGGATGTCCACATACTATCCACTTATTAACCAAACATATGCTACTTATTTTAAAATTAATTTTTACCTACTCTCAAACAAGTATTATGTTCGAATTTCACCAATAAAAGTATTATTTGATTTTAAAGTTTTACTTATTACTTGTAAGTGAATATCTTGCTCTTAGCCAAACATGCTCTAATTTCAGCATGCACACCAATAATGACAGTTGTTTCCTATTTGTTAAATGTTCTATGGATTGTCGTCGAGATGACAATTAAGTTGAAAGACTTCTAATTTAGATTGGACATATGAAGTCCATTAAATATACATTTAAATTTAAATTTCATCCCGAAAGGATTCAATTTATAATTCAAAAGGATTGCTTGCTTGTATTTTATGAGCTCTAAAATAAAAATAAGAAAATTGAGATGAAGAGAGAGAAAATTTAATTGTCTTTTGAAAATAAAAAGAAGTATATGGGGGAGAGAGAAGATAAACCTTTTAAGTTTTGCTTACTCACTTTGTTTAATAGAGCTTCCAGGTTTAGATATGGATGACAAAAAAGTTCGATGGCTCGAGATCGGTTCGGGAGCGGGCTGAGTTTAATTTTTTTGATGGGGCTTTGCTTAGCTCGGGCCCAAAAAAGCCCCAGCCAAGCCCGAGCTTTTTTTATTTAATTTATAGTACGTATAAATCGTACAAATTTTAAATTCTTTAAGTAAAAAATGTAGATTTGACATTAAAAAAATGGAGTCTTGGCGGGCCGAGCCTCATTTTTTTGGGCCAGGCTTGGCTCTGCTCGAGCTTTTATCTCGAATTTTTTTTTTGCTCATGGGTCGGCTCGATTCGATTCGCTGACATGACTAGGTTTAGACGGTCTTCTTCATGATATCTATTTTTTTCTTTTGCCATGTCATTTATATCCATGATTGTGTGACGACTTATTGAATAAGCCCTTCAACGAGCATTCTCTGGATTATACATTATGTGTCGAAAATCTAGACCAATTTTCTGATTCACCACAAAAATACATCTCTAACAGCATTCAAAAATGAAAAAAAGAAAAGAAAAGAAAAAAGAAAAATAGAAATAGAGAACAATAACAATAATAAAAGATTTTTTTTTTTTGGTACTTCTTAGTTGAGAAATATTTTTACTTGTGTTGTCTTAACTAATCGACCATACTCATTATATTTTACTCAAGAAATGAGAGATTAAATAATCTCTTTTCGATCCTTTGCAGTGCTAGTTATGTAAATTTCGATTCTACATTTGGCCCATGTTTGGGCTCCATTTTTATAAAAAACACATTTTGTTTCAACGCTCATTCTCCACTACACATTTTTTAACCACACATCCTCCAGATTTTATTATTCAAACAATGCACTTTCTTGAGAAATGGAGCCCAAACAAGGGCTTGGCATGGATCTCCTAATTGTTATTGCAATTACAATGGTTTGAGTGCATAGGATAGTTGAATGGAGAAGGTGCACAAACGCTATAGAGTTGGTTACATGAATTCATTTTAATGGAGGGGGTAAAAAATGTTGGATGAGTAAATAAATATGTATCATGAATATTTAAAAACTTATATTCAATGTAAATCGAGAAAAATGTAAGAATTATCTTTTACATTCTTTGTTGACGTCAACGATGACATCCCCATGTGGAAGAAATCTGTACATTCATCGATAAAATATTGTTAAAATTAATGTTAAAAAATCTATTAACACACACGATGTTAAACTTGATTTACATGTGTCATAAGACTGAAAATTTAAAACCCATCAAAACTTGAAATAAATACTTGTACTTGTGTGGTGCATATAGATAGGAGAACAAAAATCAAAAGTAGAGGCGAAGAAAATGTCCACATGGATGGTCCCATCAAAGAAGATGAGGATGGAGTTGATGATCTTATTGGTCCGAAATCTATCTAAAGGAATTCCTAGATTTCACCTGTCCTACTTGGCTCCATACAAATCAATCCTTTTAATTTTCCCACTTCAGATAAACCATATAGCCAGTTTCAGTATCAGTGTCAATTTGTCTAGGGAAGAGTGAGAGTTAATAGAGAGAAATATGGCTTCGACATCAGCTGCATTGGTGAATGGATTGGGCTCTTCTGCATTCTTGAATGGTGGCAAGAACACCCAGATTTTGTTGTCAGCACCAATTGCAGCTAGAACTGCAGTGTCTCCTAAGAGGTTTACTGTGGTTGCAGCTGCTGCTCCTAAGAAGTCTTGGGTTCCTGGTGTTAGAGGTGGTGGTAACTTCATCGACCCTGAGTGGCTCGATGGCTCGTAAGTATCGATGTCCCAACTGCTTGCCACCATCCCTCCCCCTTCAACTGTATAGTGGCGCCTCGACCCTCGACACTATTAAGATTTGGAGTTTTATCTTAAAATGTTGTTATGTGTAGTCGTCCAAGTCCGACTTGAGATTTTATTATTGTGTGGCTCCACCACAAATTGGATAGTTTCTCGTTTATTGTCGAATAATGTTATAAAGTGGTGAATAGTAGCGTGCTTAGAAACAATTGCTTTCTCTGAATGTGTTTCTTCTTTGAAATTCCATGTTCTCAACATCCCCTTGAGATTAATATTCTGAATGTTCATATTGCAGGCTCCCTGGTGACTATGGTTTCGACCCGCTAGGTCTTGGAAAGGATCCAGCATTCTTGAAATGGTACAGAGAAGCCGAGCTGATCCACGGCAGATGGGCAATGACCGCAGTCGTTGGCATCTTCGTCGGCCAAGCTTGGAGTGGTATCCCCTGGTTCGAAGCTGGAGCTGCACCCGGTGCCGTTGCACCCTTCTCTTTTGGCTCTCTCCTTGGCACCCAACTCCTCCTCATGGGTTGGGTCGAGAGCAAAAGATGGGTCGACTTCTTCAACCCGGAATCTCAATCTGTTGAGTGGGCTACTCCATGGTCGAAAACTGCAGAAAACTTTGCCAATGCAACCGGCGAACAAGGCTATCCCGGAGGCAAATTCTTTGATCCTTTGGGCTTAGCCGGTACACTCAAGGATGGAGTTTATATCCCTGATACGGAGAAGCTCGAGAGATTGAAAGTCGCAGAAATTAAACATGCAAGACTTGCTATGGTGGCCATGCTTATATTCTACTTTGAAGCTGGACAAGGGAAGACACCCCTTGGAGCTCTTGGATTGTAAGGAATATGGATTTAAGAAAAATTCAGATTGTTTCCACATATCTTTGGCTTTGTAAAATTAATATGATAATATAAGTACCTAATAGTTGAGATAACATGTAAGTGTTTAGAAGGTTGAAATATTGAGCTACAATGAAATATGTATTACAATGGGCCGATTTTTCCGTTCACATCAGAATTGATAGTATTTAATATTTATAGTAAACGGAGGGAAATTAATCCAAACAATACACTTAAAAGTGTAAAAAAGTATATCGAGGTAGGGTGACATGTGAGTATTATAGGTTTCCGAAGGAAGTTTTTATTAACACTAGGATGGTTTGTAGAATTACATACACCCTCCGAGGCATGAAAGCTTGGGTTCCGAAACGCGGCTATGGCATTAATACAATCTAAATCTACCATTGATATTACAACAAACTTAAGTCCTTCTAGTACTTTCAAACACTCACCAGATTAAACATCAATGTTCCCCTCTATTATTTCTACATATGGCTCCAATACAAATAAATAAATAAATAAAATCCCTTTCCCGCAACCACATTTCCACTTCTTTTTGCATATGGACTTAACTGGGTTTTGGTTTGGGGGTGGAACTGGGGAAGAAGATGAAGTTTTGAGGG
>CAIGRL010224351.1:0-15635 GCA_903798325.1 Fraxinus xanthoxyloides
TGGCGCCCCTGGTTTGACCCGGGATTCCCCTCCAACGGGGGGGCGCCAAATGGCGCCCTTGGTTTGACCCGGGATTTAACCCCGGCCAAGCAGCATTATTGAAACAATTCATATTGCAATCCTAGATAGAGTTAAATACTATTTTTTTAGTGTTCAGAAAAAAAAGTCAGAATCTTCTATAAGAAGCAATCAGTTCTATCATAATTGAATTGAACCCATCGGCCTCTGGTTAAGGAAAATGTGTGCAAGCATCTAAAACATGCATGTTGCCTACTTTGTTTTCGGTCCCTTTTTTATTCTTGAAACGCGAAGGAAATAAAATTTTAACCATATCAAGGTATAGATGATTATATTTATTTTGTTTATGAGTTCCGTTGAACTTTTCAGCCCTTAACTTTTATGTACAATGTCTTGAGTAGTTTATGAAATGCAGATACCTTGAGGTGCTTATGCTCGTTGTTTTGTGTATATAAGGTCTCGAGCACCTGAGTAGCTATACCGTTCTTGATATTTGAAATCTCTTTGTTTCAATTCTGAATATCTTGCAGATAAATGTATACTTAGAGGTCAATAAGAAAGTTTGTTTAAATATAAAAAGGTCAGAGACCATTAAAAATGTGAAAGCGATGTTAGGTGAGAAGGAAGGTATATCCGAATGTCTGCAGGAGATCTGTTTTAAAGGTGACCTTCTCAAGGATGCCCAGAGTCTGGTAGATTGTGGAATCGATAAAAATTCGACTGTCCAAGTTTTTGTCCATATACCTATCAATCTGGTCATCAAAATGCCGACTGCTAAGAAAACAATTACTGTTGAAGCAAAGCCTAGTGATACCATCCAGAACATCAAAACTCAGATCAGAGAGAAAGAAGGCATCTGTTCAGATCAGTTCACTCTGATTTCTGCTGGAAAGCCACTTGATGACAATCAGACTGTAGAATACCTCAACATTCAAGGTGGTTCGACCCTTCACATGTTGTTGAACCCAAAAGACATGTTGCTAATTTCTGTAAAAATGCGAACTGGAGAGATTCTGAAGTTAGAAGTTAAGCTCTTGCACACAATTTGCGACGTCAAAGCAATACTTGAGAGCATGGTTGGTTCGTCTCTTAATGATATGGTACTAACATATGCTGGAAAGCAACTGGAGGATTCAAAGACTCTCTCTTCTTTAAACATCAAAGAGGAATCAATTTTAGAAATGTTGCCTCTTTCTTTTCCAATATTTATCAAGAGCTCGTGTGGCAAAACTATAACTTTTGATGTGCATCGACATGACATCATTAAATGTCTGAAGGGCAGGATCCTTCAAAAAATAAAAGTGCCAACTTATTTCCAGCTCATGTTTGAGGGAAAACGTCTAGAAGATGATCGAGATCTGGGTAGCTACAATATTCAGAGTGACTGCACCCTCCATTTGGTTTTCTGGCCATCAACCTTAATCCGCCGGACTAAACTATCTATTGCAGGTAGTGATATACAAGATTCTACTACCATTAATGACTTGAAGAAGAAAATTCAGCTGGTGATGGACAGGCCTGTGAGAGAACTAATCGTGGATGGCAAGGCATTAGAAAGTCAGCTAACCATTGGTGATTATGGTATTAAAATGAACACAGTTATTGATGTGGCTTTAGAAGTGCGTTGAGCGAGTTTTAGCCGAGTATTCATGTATTCTGGGTGCAACTGCAATGAAAATTTATATATAAAGACATTAGCGAGGCTAAATATTAAATACTGATAGTTTTGCAGCTTACTGCATTGATAGCTTGATAACTCTTTGTTACCCTTTTAATATTTCTCTCTTTATTGTCAGCCTGTTCATTACTATTATTATATGCACTTTATCTACTTTGTTCCCTGCAGTAACTGCCAAGAAAATATGCTGAGTTTTGTTGTGTAGTTTATTGATGAATACTCATTTGGCTTTCTTCTCTAATGCCAAAACCCCTTGAACGCCTAAAACTCTAGCCAAGTTTAGATAACATTTTAATTTAGAAGAGGTTGACGATCGCCTTGAAGGTCAGGGAGAATCCTGTGTGGGGGAGGCGAGCTCTAGCTTGCTTGTCAATCTAAGTGTCAAGGGGATCTTTTCATACATGAACGCGTATAAAATGTGTTCAATAAGTGTTCGTGTGTCGTCGCTATAGCTCCATTTTCTAAATTTTTTAATATCTTTCAGTTTTTGTGTTTTTGGTTCGAGTTCTTGAATTCGTGCATCAATTTGTGTTTAGTGTTTCTGTCTCCAACCCTCTCGAGAGTTTCACTTTTGCCAATGGAGACCGAACTATTCGTGTTCAGATAATTTGAAGATGTAAAGATGTGGTAAATGTTTGTCAAAAAGAAACAAAAGATAGGACAGAAACTGTATTTCACAAGCACAGAACCTTTTCATTCAGAAAAAATCTGCAAAAAGCAAAAGATGCAATATGCCATACACGAGAGGACCTCAAGGATGTTTGCCATCAATAAGAGACACATCATTTAAAATCTTCTTATGACAACTCGCATTAAATTGAAGTTAAAAATGAGAGTGAAAAATAAAAACTGCACATTTCATTTTGCAACTAAACACCTGGATGTGAATTTCAGAGCAGAGAGAAAAATAAGAGCTGCACTATCAGTTCTACAACTGGATCGGCAGTGACCAAGGTATCACCGAGAAGCTAAACCTACTCTCCTATTGTCGTTGGCGCAGCAATCTGAAAGAATGCGATTCCAATTTTCCAACTGAATCAATAGTGATGGCGGTAATCAGTGAGAAGCTAAACTACTCTCCTGTTTTTCAATGTTGCAGCCATCTGGAAGAATTGTACCGCCAACTCTGGTCGGAGGCCAATATCGAAACACCGATCTCCCTATTATATTCTTTGAAGGAAGGGGACCCCTAATCAAAGGACAGATATCATATATAAGAAAGTGTAAATCATCTTCAGGTGGTATCTTAAATATTTTTTTAACTGTCAAGAAATATTACCAGACATGCGAGTCATAGCTGTTATTTCGATTATCACCCATCACAAAAACAGAGTTCTCAGGTACACGCTGTACCAAAATACAAAGACAGATGTTATGGGATTTACGAACAATTCCATTTTTCAATCTAGTTATGGTGGTCGGAGTACCATGAAAGGCTTCAACTCAGGTATTTTGAGGTCATAGGATTCAATCATTGATTGCCATTAATAGATTATAGACCATCTCGACTTTTTTCCTGATCTTAACACTCACGAGGGGAAAAAATGAGCTCAATAAAGTATACAATAATCTGAACTTACAATTTGATTCATTTCATACTTGGGTACTTCAAGAATGTAATCTTCATTCCTGACAACCCCGTTTACAATCAGTTTTCCATCATGAACCTGAACTAGAAAGAATAACACAAGAACGACAGGTATTACATATCTAATTGCAAAAGATTCTTATAGATAGCTAGGAGACGATGCATAAATCACAAATGAAAAAAAGAAAATCAAAACCAAGAACTTGGAGCATGAATCAGTAGACCTGTAAGAATATTTTTGCATTCATGATTCGAAGAACAGAAATAGATTGAAGAGATTAGCTTCTGCTGTAATATTACAGGTGATGATACTTGGGAGATAATTTCTCATATTATTGTGGCAGACCAAGTGCAGGATAAATTCCCTTCAAGGCAAATATAATACATTGTGGATTAATTTTATTACTGAAATTCTCTTAACTGTGTATGTAGGTTTAAGAAAAATGACACAAGGGTGTTGATGGACATCTGAACGGGATTACGCATTAAATAGAATTGATAGGTTCTGCAAGATGAGAGATGGTACAATAAAACCTGTTTAGGATGATGAAACCAATTCATAAATGTTACCAAAAAGATGAAAAAGCACGTGATACGTGCCAGCCATGCAAGTAAGAAGTAATGCCAAGATTCAAACATGCTGGAAGTGGAAATACGAAGACTTGGTCTTGGTCAAGCATGTTTCCAAGTCTGTTGATTTGTTCCCGTTTGTTAGTAAATAAGTTCAAGTGGTTATGTCTTGTTGATTATTTTTCCTAATCTGTAGCCTAATTGTAGCATTATTGTTACCACTTTGAAGGCTATAAATAGACTGAACACATTCAATAAATGGCAGGAATTATTTGTTCAAGTATATCTCCTTTATTCTTCTTCTGCTTCCAATTCCATTCTTATCTTTAGTTCAAATTAATTCGTATCGGTGGAACCAGATCGTGGTTCCGACCATGGACACTCATGACAAGTCAAATGCAGAATTTTGTAATGATGTTAACGAAATTTTAGCAATGCATGAATCCAACTTTGATCAGGTGAACGTCACCTTACAAAGGGTGTTATCCAAACTTCAAGCTCTTTGAACCTCATGTAGCCCATGCCCTAGCCATCCAGAAATGAAACCATATGCACAGAAGAATCCCCACACCCACATAATTCTTGTTCTAACACCACAAACAACCACCCTCATCAATACCTCAAATTGTCTTTCCCAAAGTTTAATGGAGATGACCCAACTGGATCTACACGGCGGAACAATATTTTGATTTCAAAAGTACTGCACCAGACCAACAAGCTTAGCTAACCTCCTTCCATCTTTAAGGCATTGCCTTACAATGGCACATGTGGCTGACCAAATTTCGAGGACCACTTACAGGGGAGGAGTTCTCCAAAGCAGTCCTTCTCTGCTCTGTTCCAAATGATTACAGAGATCCATCGGAAGCTCTAACTCGATAGGCAATCCTCAATGGTATCAGCTTACCAGGAAACTTTCGAAAAGCTTTCCCACCAAGTTGACCGCTTGCCCAAATCATTGTTTGTTTTATTGCAGGACTTCAAGATGATATCCGCCTAGATGTAAAAATTAAGGTTGTGTTTGACACCATTTTGGAGAAGAATTTGATTTGGAATAGTGATTGATAGAAGAATGTGTGGTTAAAAAGGAGAATTTTTTGGTTTATGTATAATATTATTTTATTGATAGAATGTGTGGTTGAAATGAAGAAAGAGAAAAAAATGAGAACGGGAATGAGAATAAGAAAAAAATGGATGTCAAACAAGGGCTATACAACCCAGCACCTTGGCATATTAGATAGGAGTTGCTCGGCTAATTGAGGAACGAAATTAATTACAAAAGAAAACAAGCCAAAATTTTCGCCTCCAACCAACTTTAGTGGCACAAAAGACGAACCTCATTCCAATAGCTGGGGTACTAGGCCCTCCACTGAATCAATGTGTGAATCCAAACTCATATACTGTTCCAACAACATTTCGTCGAATCACCGATCAAGAGGCACGAGAACGTCGAGAGAAGGAATTATGTTACTATTGTGACGAGAAATTCATTCCTGGTTATCGCTGTGAACGTCCACAATTATTCGTGATTGAAGACTCACTGCGTCCAATCTCAAATGATGATGACAATGCTCAACAAGAACTAGAAGGTGAAGAGGCCATGCCAAAAATTTCTTTTCATGCCATTGCCGAAACCAATCATCCACAGAAATACGCCTCATGGGCAAGCTAAGAAATAATAATATAATTGTGCTAATAAACGGCGGCAACGATCATAACTTCATCGATCAAGCTATAGTGACTAACTACGAGTTACTTGTGATTTGGGACAAAAAGTTTCAAGTTATGGTGGCTAACCGAGAGAAAATAGAGCGTGCTGGGGAGAGTCGAGCGCTTACGATCACCATCCAAGGGTATTCCATCGCAACATACTTACTATATTCTTCCAATTGCAGCATGCCAACTAGTTTTAAGCGTACAAAGGCTTGAAAGTCTTGGACCTATCGAGAAGGCTTACAAGCAACTAACCATGACCTTCAAAGTCGAAGGGGTTCTCCACATTTTCCAGGATTGAAGCATGGTGGCATTGAAGCTTTAACAGACAAGGAATTCAACAATCTACAAGGTAGTGGGCTTTTATTCCAAATAATCCCTCCCATCAACAACAAACAACTAGACTCATATCCACCTGACTTGCACCGCCTCTTAGCCGAGTTCCCTCATGTATTTAAACCACCCACCGACTTACCTGCAAGGCAGTCACATGACCATCGAATTCCACTACAGCCAAATACAGAACCTGTGAGTGTAAGGCCATATCGCCATCCTCACTACCAAAAAATCAAGATAGAAAAGATAGTTAAAAGCTCTTGCAATCCGGTTTGATCAAACCTAGCCATAGCTTGTTCTCATCACTAGTAAGGAAGGCAGACATCGATTGGAGGTTTTGTGTGGACTAAAGAGCCTTGAACGATATTACAATCAAAGATAAACATCCAATCCTGGTGATTGACGAAATTCTAGATGAGATTCATGGTACAATTTTTTTTTTTTTTAAACTGGATTTACAAGCTAGCTATCATCAAATTCGAGTCTGAAATACCGTCTAAAGTCCGAAATCTTGATTAAATGGGAAGGAGCGCCAGCAGAAGATGCAACCTAGGAAAATGAGTGGCCCTTTACCAAGACATATCCTGATTTTATCCTTGCGGATAAGGATCTTTAAATGGGGGAAAATGATACGTGCCAGCCATGCAAGTAATAAGTAATGCCAAGATTCAAATGTGTTGGAAGTGGAAATACGAAGACTTGGTCCTGGTGAAGTTTGTTTCCAAATCTGTTGATTTGTTTTTGTTTGTTAGTGAATAAGTCCAAATGGTTAAGTCTTGTTGATTATTTTTCCTAATCTGTAGCCTAATTTTAGCATTACTGTTATTGCTTTGAAGGCTATAAATAGCTTGAACGTATTCAATAAATGGCAGGAATTATTTGTTCAATTATATCTCCTTTATTCTTCTTATGCTTCCAATTTCATTCTTCTCTTTAATTCAAATTAATTCTTATCAGCACGTATATCTATTTTATGATAGGGTAGAAAATTTCAGGTATCTAAGCAAATGGAGATTCTTTGTTTGTTACCAATGCACTTTTTGTTTACTTTTTCTCATTTTCGTCGATGTCTAGAGAATTGGGTGATACAAATTACTAATCCTGTTGTCCAGTTTCTTTCTTGTTCAATCAGGGTAACAAGAGTGGTGTATATTACTCAAAGTTCATTATATACCAATAATTGTATCCAGCACCAGCCACTTAAGAAATCATGCAAAATCATAATACCGTAACTCATCAAACCTATAAGATAGTCCTTTTCCTATAGTATATTTAATTATAGAAGGACGACATTGTGCATAACATACAAATGGATCCACGATGACCATTTTATCGAATAGAGCACAAATAGGAGGGAAAAAGGTCTTAAAATCTGACCTCCACAATATCACCTTCTTTTGCAACAATCCGTTTAATAAATACATCTTCATCTGTGTATCCAACTTCCTGAAGAACTGGTGGGCTTTTGAAGATCACAATATCATTGGGACAGGGCTTCCTGAAATAATAGGAGACCTGTAAATTCGAAATTAACATCAGCTTCAGCAAAAAAACGATTGACTCAGTTACCAAAGCTTTTGGTGAATTATGGACTTTATAGTAGTTCAAATAGTAAATTCTGAACAAGGGGAGCACATCAACATACGTTTTCAGAAGTAAGAGTTCAAGCATTTAGCATCATACTAATTGCAGCAAAGAACTAAGATATTATGCATAGTTTATCATAATATAATGACGAAATAGTTATAGATTTAAAAATAACAGCTAGACCAGTTCTAGGTCATGAAACTTGGAGCAGTGCATAACTTTTCAGAACTAGTTGAAACTGTGTATTATTGTAATTTTTTACATGTTTCTTCTGTTTTCCAATTTTTTAGACTGGAATTGTGTGGCTAAAATTGAATCAGTGAATCGGTTAACATTAACATTACCAAACATTATATGAATTATCTCCACAGTGAACCAGTTAACATTATAACAGTTATTTCGTACATGTAATTATCTCCAAATAATTTATGAATTATTTTACATGTAATTTTTTCTTACATTCTAGATAAGCCTTCTCCACAGTGAATCAGTTAACATTACCAAAGAATATATGAATTATCTTCAAGATCATATTTTCAACTCCAAGATGGAAGAATAATACCTTAACATATCAAAACTTGCCCTAACATTTAGCAGTCAAGTTCCAAACTTTAACACCAAAATAAGAAAAGAATTACCTTTTCAGCTACAATCCTATCTCCAACATCAAATGTGGGATACATAGACAGCGAAGGAATATATCTAGGCTCAGCTACAAAAGACCTAAAGGCAAGTGATATGGCCAATGCTGCGAAAACAGTCTTGGCGTCATCGGAAGTGAAATTCAGCCATTCTGGCAATAATCCACTACTCTTCTCCACATTGTCATCATCTCCATCACCACCATCGCCGCCGCCTCCGCCGCCGCCGCCATCCCCTTCCTCCGGGTCCAAAACTGCCTTTACGGTCTCTTTATTGGAGTCTTCTAATCTATCAGAACGAATGGTCCGCAAGTGAGCATTTTTACTTTCTGAGTGGTTGAAAGACAGGAACTTTGGGCCCTTGAAGAAAGATTTGAAATGGGTGTGGCTGAATTGGAGGGTCTTTGGTGAAAGATTGAAATTATTGGTAGGAGTGAAGCAGTGAACACGGGGGAAATTAGGGTTCTTCAGGGAAGGGAATGGATGGAGGAGCCCCTGAGTCATCATCTGGTTGAAATGGAAGAGGCAGTTGAATTGCACGGTGGACCTCCCTACAGTACCCCGCGAAAACAGTGTGTGTGGTAGTGGTGCCGGTGGGAGTAATGGGCAGTGGGTGTTCTGCTTAATCTGTTAGAAATAGACCATGTTTGGTTGTGCTTATAAGCTGGTTAAACTTGCTTATAAACACCTTCAGTATAAGAAAGCTTTTTAATATATAAAATATGTAATCGAGGGAGGATTATAGTCCGTTTCGCATAACTTTTGAAAAGTTAAAAATAAACTTCTGAAACTCAAAAGTTATCTTTGGACGTGTTTAGCTAATTTCATAAATGTGTTTTCTTACTTATTAGAAAAACGTTTAGAGGAATTTGGTCCAATATAACTTTTTTTAAAAGTACTTTTAGAATATGAAGTTCTTTTAAAAATTAATTTTCAAACAAAAATAAAAGGAACTTCCTCCAAAAAAAACTTTTCTATCGAAAGTAAATTTAAAATAAAAGCAAAAGTTATGTCCAAGCGCGCGCGTGCACACATATGTGTGTGTGAGAGAGAGAGAGAGAGAGAACTCCGTAATTTTCTTTAACGAGCATTTTTCAGTAGGACATATTTAAATAATGGCTTTTTATAAGTCGTGTTAGTCTTTCTTTATTGCTATTGGTGGATTTTGGCTGACCAACTAGAAGCAGAGAAATGTGTGTTTCTTGATCCGTGGACATGGACTAGTAACGATGAAAGAAAGGAATGATTTATGTAGACCTTCGGGACATAACTCAATGGTGCAAAGGACAGGAGTAAGGTAGTCTCAACTGAGCTGACAGTCGCAGTGTGAGGATTCGATTCTTGCCTCTAATAAGGTTTGAAATTGGACTCTTTGTGAGCACCAGTATGTCAACTCTTGTACTCTGACCTGTTGAGGCACATCCCGCAATTTACCTCCTCCACGACACTCTAGGAGAGGGACAGTGGGGATCCTCGAGGTTGGAGTTCAACCTTTTTTGAAGGAATAATTTATGTTTTTCATGTCCGCTTCATTTGATTAGATGTGTATGCCTTGAGATAGGACACAATGATTTAGAGATTGAAGAATTATATCATTGTCCATACTCAAGAAAAGATTTGGTGCTAATAGAGTCCTATTGTATGATAAGACCATCACTAATAGAAGTACAATAATTAACCAAGTCTTCAAAAGTGCCCCAAATTTGAAAGTTCGTATTCTCAACTTACATGTTGACTATTTGAAAGAAATTAGCCTAGTACAACTTAAACAAAACGGGACATCAGAACTCCGACTCATTTACCAAACCATAACCATTTAGGACATGTTTGGCTTGCAGTTTCTAGAAACAGTTGTACAGTATACTCCACAAAACAAGCCATTTATATAAAAATACACTTGGATATAGCAGTTACTGGAAAACAACATAAAGTCAGAAGTAGTGCAGAAGAAGTCAAGTATGAAGGTTATTCACTAATCTAAGTTACAAAAACAAATTCACACACAGATTGCAGGACTCTGTCCTTGTTTGACAGTGAGTATTTCCAAACTCTTTCTTTTTTTTTTTTTTTAAATACTCATTCACACAATAAAATATTATACACGTAAATTCAAAATTTTCTCTTAATTTCTAACCATACATTCTCTTAAAAAATACTATTCAAAACATTGTTTTTCACAAATGGGGCTAACATAGCATTTTCCAATCCAGCTGTCAAAAGCCAATCAAAGCCCCAAACGGATAATCACTGGCAGAAATTAGGCACATATTTGATACACGGTAATAGACAAGACTAAATAGTATAACGAACAAAATTTGTAACTTCTTCCTTTTTTTATAGCATCCCTACCAAACGTATCATGCACAAGCCTGAACGATAACCAAGGTTAACGATGAAGATTGCATAAAATACTTAAATATTTGTAATAATAAGCCATAGTAAATACAATAGGGTGGAAGAAACATAATTTGTAAAAGAAGAATTTTGAGAGGAAAAAAAACACTTATGCAACTAACTCTAGCGAAACATATCACTAATTCAATTTGCTTGCTGTCAAGTACCATCACTGAAACCGTTACTATCATTTTTCATCCTTCTCTTCTCCATTTCTCTAGTTTGTTGGCCTTCGCTACTTGAGCTAGATGGATTTAAGCCATATTCACTGGTTGGATTGCTGTAGTGACCCGTACTGGCATATTCCTGACTTGCCAATGCCAATTTCCTGAACTTTTTCATGTCCTCGTTGTATTGCATGGTATCGTAGTCAGAACTTCCATGAGAACTGTACATCGAGCTTTGTCCAGGCCTAATTCCCTCATTGAGATCAGACAGAGATACATTTCCTTCTAAGGCCCTGACAACCTGCTTAGATATGCGTTTTAGGTGACAATTAGAACATAACTATGGCACTACTAAGTTCAAGTACTGCTTGAATATTTATCCTTAGATAATCCTAACTCAAATAGAGCTTGTCCATGCCATTAGTCATGATGACAAATACATGGAGCGATGCTCAAATCAGTTGGATTATTTCATAGCATTGTTGATCTTTAAGGTCTCTGCTAAAACACATGTAGCATGTCTTTTGCGAGGAGTGGGTAGTCCTCGACAATGTTAAGAAAGAACAAGAAGCTAGCCTTGTTTATTATATTGTTTGAGTGCTGCATACGAAACACCTACTTAAGGATTGGAATGTTAATCTTGGATTCAATTTGCACCCATATATATGGCATTTGTTAAGATAGATATCTACTATTATTAATATTTTTCTATAATGCAGGCATACAACCATGTGGTCCACTCATTGATGATACTAGATAAATATTTAGTGCGGAGCTTGATGACTGCAAAAGGAAGGCAATCGAAGTACCTGGCTCATTCTTGGTCGGCGCCTTGCCGAATGACGGACACAAGCAGCAGCACAAGCAACCATGCGAGCCATTTCATTAGGGTGGTAGTCCTTTTGCAATCGTGGGTCAACAAGGGCATCAAACTTTTCATCTTCCAAAGCCTGTGTGAGCAAGGGCCTTGCCTATCACAATAATAGTTTCGAGTTAACATCTTGCGCTCAGATGCTCAACTCCCCAACTCTAACAGAAAGGATAGGAAAAAGCCAATGGTTTGGGAACTATGGTTTATTCGAGTAACTCACCCAGTCTACCAAGCTATCATCCATGAAAGATTGATTACTGTCAACAGGTCGACGTCCAGTAATCAATTCCAAAAGCATGACCCCAAAGGAGAACACATCTGATTTATCTGTAAGTTTTCCGGAGGAAGCATATTCTGGTGCCATATAACTAGGAATAATGAAATGTCAGTATATAGTAATACTAAAACTTGATTCTTGATAGGAAGAAATGTCTCAGTTGTAAAACATGAAACTATAACTACAATCCAGCAGCTTTACATATTTATGTACAAAATTGGACCCAAACTCCAACTTCTCTTTATACGTGGAGTGGAAAACAAAATTTAGTTTACTATGCAGCTTGGTATAGAAAATTATAAGGTGTATTTGAACACATCTTTAAAAAACAAAAGTTCAAAACCTGACCAATTAAAAGTGTTGGAAAATACATAGAAAGGAAGCACAGCGCAAACAAAAGTAGCAGTGATCATGATCCCCAACCAGGGCTGAGAGGGAAGAGGTTAAATGAAAATTAATTCAGCATTCTTGACAAATAATCACCTAAAACATCATAATAAGTAACAGTAACACAAAAGAATTAGCTTTACCCAAAAGTTCCCATCACTCGAGTGGAGACATGAGTATTAACATCAGAAGTAATCTTTGCAAGACCAAAATCTGCAACCTGAGACAATAAATGATGCTCATCAATAAGCATAATAGAATAAATAAATTTATCAATCTCCTCTAAATCAATTATTTGCATGTTCAAGTTAAGTTGAGTTGCTAATTTCACTGTAGTCAGGGAAAATCTAAATAGACCTATTTTATGAGGAAATAGAGTTTCTACTTATTTTCAAATGAGATATGAGTCACTGCCTAACTGAGAATGACAAAAGAGAACTAAAGGGCACCCATTTGTAAGGATCATAATTCTCCAACCATGACTATAAAAGACAGTACCTTTGCTTCAAAGTTGAAATCTAGAAGAATATTAGCTGCCTTGATATCCCGATGAATAATCTTTGGATAACCTAAGTGCAGAAAACACCCCATTCAGAATCAAATATATTGAAGGGCACCAAATATAAATGTTTCCCAGTTTTATATAAACAAATGCCCACCAATTAAACTTACAATCCTCATGTAGATATGCCAATCCTTTTGCAGTCCCCAAAGAAATTTTCAATCTTGTTGACCAGTCCATAGTAGGTCTTCCCTTTCCTGAAATGCATTAAACTATAAGTTATAAGATGAAACGTCACAATCTACTGATAAATTTGAGGTATATACCATATACAGATCATTTAAGAGTAAATGGTGGTAAAATTCTGAATTTCAATGGTGTGACAGGAACATAAATAAAGCATAAAAAGGGTCCCAACAAAATGAGGCGAAATGAGAACTTAGCTACATTTGACAGGTTTGACGAGATAAGTAGAAAAGAAACAAGTCTCTTTTCAGACTTTCAGTTATTTCAATACAAAAAAATTAAAAAATCAATAAATGTGGTTGCATAAACTTAATATGCAAGATAATTCAGATAAGCAGTAACAAGCATAAAATCTCCTTCGAATTATTATGATTCAATAGAAAAATCAATAATGTGTATCAGAGGATACATACCGTGCAAGTGAAATTCCAAGGTGTTATTTGGAACAAACTCATAAACAAGCAGTCTCTGAGTCCCGGTGATGCAGTATCCGACTAATGAAACGAGATGTTTGTGATGCACTCTGCTTATGATCTCAACCTCAGCCCGAAATTCACGCTCCCCTTGTCCACTTCCAGCTTTTAGCTGCTTAACTGCGACCTCTTTCCCATTTTGCAAAATCCCCCTATGCACATAACCAAAACCACCTTGTCCAAGGAGATTCGAATTCGAGAAGCCCTCTGTTGCTCTCGCCAACTCTTCATATGTAAATGTGCTTTGCGAGAACCCAAAGGCCATGCCAGGTGATGGTGGTGGAAGTGGATTTTCAGGTCCAGAATAACTAGAACCAGAACCTCCGCTACTGTTGTTGTAAGGAGGAGGAGGCCTTTCAAGTGAAGGGGCTTGTGCTGGTGAGATCGGAGGTCGTGAAGTACCAGTGGGTGGTTGAGAAGGTTTCGGTGGTACAGTGAAAATATGATTACCAGGTGGCGGAGCATTATGCTGCCAATGGTATCCTGGGCCGCCATATGGATCAGCTGGCAAACACCAAAAAAACCCCAAAAATAAGTACCCAGACTCCGGTTTGTTAAAGGTATGGAGATCAGCCATGGACATTGACAAGAACGGTCATTGAAAGTTTGAAATATCCAGGGTTCATTAAAAGTAAGCTTCTTCAGCATTATTGGCATTTGCAGATTATTTTCATATTTTCACACTTCTAGCAATATTTCTAATTCAATCTTCATGTCTCAGTTCTGCATCTTCTTCATTTTAAAGTTTCTCCCCTCACAGCACAGATTTCTATAGAAAATGACATCTAGTAACAATATGCTTACACAGCCCCATATACATGAAAGTTAAGCATATGTACGTGGGAAAAGTTCATCCCTAATTATACCTTTTTCTTAAACCAGACTCCATTGTACACCCAATAAACCAACAGCTCCCGAAGATCAATTTCTTAATTGATAATATTCCCAGAATGTATCCTTGAAAATAGATTAAATTTGCGTACAATACGATAGCATCCCTATCTATATATGAAAACGTAAGTGAACCAATAGTTCATCAACTATAAACACATTTCAAAAGATCAAATGAATTAAACAAACAATACACATTCCCATGAAAGGAATATACAGCAATCAGTTCTGATAAATCATCAACTAAACTCAAAATCAAGATTTTAAAGCAATATATGTTAACGACAAATCTAGCCTTAAAGATTGAACTTGAGTCTCGACTGTATAAAAAATCAAATCTTTTCAACTGAAAATTTGAACAATTCTCACCTTTAGGCTCAGGTGGTGGCGGTGGTGGATAGTAATGCGTTCTTCTCTTCTTTCTCTTGCAACATATAAAAAGTATAGTCAGAATTACAAGTATAATAACACCCCCTATGGCTATGCCCACTACCGTTCCCGTTGATATCCCATTTGAATTGTCATTCGATGATGATGTTGATGGCGGAGATCTGGCTGTACCCGTCTGTTCCGGCGGTGGGTTCCTACCAGAGGGAACGGGAGGTGAATTCCTGCCGGAAGGTGGTGAAGGAGGTGTGGGTGTAGAACCAGACGGCGGGGACGGAATTGGTGTGGTGGAGGATGGTGGTGATGGTGGGGAGGTTGACGGAGGCGGGTTTGAAGGAGGAGGTTGTGGCGGTGAAGGCGAGGACGGCGGCGGCGGAGAGGAGGCTGGTGGTGTTGGACTTGCAGGTGGAGGAGAAGTTGTTGTAGGTGGTGGGGTTGAAGCTGCAGGTGGTGGTGACGCATTGCTCGTTGGAGGCGCTGGTGGTGACGTAGGTGGTGGCGCTGATCCCGGCGGTGGAGACGACATTTTTATGCATAATATGTGTGCTTACTTTGTGTGCAATATATGCTTTGCAGTGTGTGGGGTCACATGGGTGGAGAATTATGCGGCACAGTAGGGTAAAAGCGGGACCCACGCGCTGGCCCGAGATTTGCTCCGTCTTTTGCTCTTCTGGATAATTAGCTGTCTTTTTTCAGGGTCAATTGCAACTCATTCCTGACCTTTTCCCAAAGTTGCAATTTTATCCCCATCTTTTTTTTTGTAGTCAACTTTGATAAATTACCAAATTTGGTCAATTTTGATAGTTTACATCCAGAAAGCTGTTTAATTTGTGCAAAATGACGAACTTGTTCTCTAACTTAAAAAAAACCAAAATAAATAACAAAAAAGACAGAATTAAAAAAAAAAAAAAA
>CAIGRL010224369.1:0-12085 GCA_903798325.1 Fraxinus xanthoxyloides
TTGTAATTACTATAAAAGTTGTAAACTTAATTATAATTGTAATTGAAATTCTAGGACCACACATATAATTAAATGTAAATTAATTGGATTTGGACTTCAATTAATACTCATACTTGAATTTTAATTTAGACTCTTATTTGAATTTGAGTGTGCAATTATTATTGTATAAGGGTTAAAACTATTCTATCTCTATAAATAGAGACTAGAAAGATCCTAGAATTTTGACAACAATCATGGTACATAATTTCAATGTTCAAATTGAAGAGAGAAAAAAGTGAGAAAACTCTTATTTTCTTGTTTTCCAAAATTAGTTTCTTGACTTAATTAAAAAAAGGTGCCCACTCAGCGATGTAGTCTTGACTTTGTAAAATACCATAAAAGACTTGAATGTTTCAAGCATCAAGTTCTTATAATTAAAAACTGAAACCTCTTGATCAAAAAAGCTAGAAGTTCGTGATTCAAGATTAATTCAAAAATTAATCATTGAATTTAGATAAAAAAATTCGAATCCTTTATTTTGATATAATATACACGTGAACATCTAGACGATCGTATTTATTAAATTAAAAAAATTTGTTTTAACTTTTTGCTTCCACTTTCTTCCAAGAAGAACTTGAAGGCCATCATTTCCGATGCTCCGTTGTTCATCTTCTATTTGCTTTGCTGAAGTTACAAGTGAACTATTACAGCAATGCACCTCGATCATTTGAAGATTTGGAATTTCTCCAACACCACTAGGGATTTCCTCCATTTTATAGCACTGCTTAAGGACTAGGCGCTGAAGGCTCGGGAAGTGGATGCTATCCACTCTCCATTGTACAAGATCAATGTCTTCAAGTAGCAGATATTTCAGTTGAAGAAATTCTCCTTCATTTGGTTCCCACTCTGGTCCACTGAAGGCAAAAGATTTGAGTTTGAGCACTTCAAGATTAAGCAACGAACCAATTATCCTCATATCCTCCCAAGCAATGAAGATGCCGCCTAAAGTTAACTTTTTGAGCGAAGGAGGAAAAATGATGTTATGCAAGAAAGATGGTGATGGCGTTAAGAACAAGCATTTTAATGATTCAAGTTGATGTAGATGGACGAGATTATTGAGAGAGAAGTATTCCAAATCCAAATCCATCAATAAGAGGCCTCCATAACGGATTCCCAATTTCTTGAGATTCGGAATTCTTTTCACGATATCCTCCGTACATCTGAAATCCATCACAATGGAGAGTGTCTGTAAGTTTTCTAGAACGATAACACAATTTTCCGCTTCAATTTCTTCACTAGGAGGCTCAGAAAGTATCATTCTCCCCATCTGGGCATACCATTTAACAACTTTATCTCCAAAGAATGAAGAATGTCTGCTAAAATCTAAAAGAGATCGCAGAAGCTGATTCGGTAGGTTTTCCTTGGTAGGATCATCAACTTCTGTTCCTGTATGAATACTTAAACGGCGCAGGATAATGCCTTCAGAAATCCCATGGAGATGACATTCATTGACATGAAAAATTTCTCCTTCTGAGCCTCTCTCACACATAGGTCACGTAACAGATCATGGATCATGCACGTTTTAATTTTGCCTCGGGAATCCCTTTGACAAACCAAAACAATATTCCTATCCACAAGATCCAACAAGTACTCCTCAGCCACATCTTCCAAATATTTGGATTCCACCGATTTTATTAATCCTTCTGCAACCCATAACTTGACAAGTTCGGAGACCCTAATATTGCATTCTGCTGGGAAAATTCCCATATAAAGGAAACAACCTTTCAAATGATGAGGTAAATTCTTGTAACTTAGAGATAATATCCTTGAGCACTGCTCATCATATGAAGCTATCACTGAACTTAGTTTTTCTCCGACATTTGTCCAGTAATCTTGTGTTCTTCTGTAGTTTTTCTCCGACATTTGTCCAGTAATCTTGTGTTCTTGTGGCCTCAGCGAGGTGCCCTGCAATCACAACAATTGGAAGTGGAAGTCCTTGACAACTTTTGACTATCTTCTTCCCAATATACTTGAATTCACAAGGGCAACGATCTTTTCCAAACACGTTCTCACAAAATAAACTCCAGATTTCCTTCTTATTTAGAAAACGCATTTGATGAGGCGGATAACAAGAGTTTGCAGAACCAGCCACGTTTTCTAGCCTAGTGGTTATCATGATTCGACTCCCATTCTTGTCATTCGGAAACAATCCCTTCACTTGATCCCAAACTGTGGTATCCCACATATCATCCATCACAACGAGATACCTCCTATTCTTTATAGTCTTGTACAAAATTTCTTTTAATTTTTGAGTGGTCTTTGCACGAATCTGGTTAGTGAGTTTCTTCATGGAATCTAGAAGGCCTAGAAGGATTTCTCGCACATTATAGTTTTGTGATACTGTCACCCAAGCACGAATGTAAAAATGATAAACAATAAATTCATCATTATAAACCTTATTAGCCATGGTTGTCTTACCTATCCCACCCATCCCAACAATGGAAATAGTTTCGAGATTTGATGATTCCCCAGTCAACTGATCCTTTATCACCATCATGTTATCATCAAGACCCACCATATTAATCTTGCCACTCGAAGCTGGTTTTGATGAAGCAACACTCGACCAAGTCAATGGATCCAGATCTTGTACGTCACTCTCGTCCTCAATCTTTTCCACCCTTTTCTTGATGGTATCAATTTCTTCCGTTCCGTTTCTCGAAGCTGGTTTCGGTGAAGCAACACTCCACCAAGTCATTGGATCCAGATCATGTAAGTTACTCTCGTCCTCAATCTTCTCCACCGTTTTCTTGATGTTGTCAATTTCTTCTATTACTTTCTCTAATTCCGCCTTGAATTTACTCCATACGGGTTTCTTAGGGATGCTGAGACGAGAGCAATTATTCTCCTTGTGACTCCTAGATTCTTCAAGAACTCGACGCCTAATGTTGGATTCAATGATATCCTCAGCTTTATGTGCTGCATTCGTGATTCGACTCTCTAAACTTTCAATTGCTTTGCTGCTTTTCTGTGAAGAATTATCAAGAACATCTTGTAAGTAACTTACCCTTTTTAGTAAAAAAATGACGTGTTGTTTCTCATCACGAATCAGGAATTGATAATCATGATGCAGAGTATGATCAAGAATATGAGTAAGAGAAAGAAGAGCAGCATAAGCCATATCTGTTTTCTGATAAAGTCAACTTGCCTCTATGAGCTTTGTAGTTGGTCTTTCTTTGACAAGTATAATTGCACCTGTTCATAAAGCAAAGAAGACGAGCCACATGCTACAACACTCTCCTAACTTTGACTATTGTCACAAATTACTCACGCAATTTACGGGGACAGAGAAAAAAATTCATTGAATTTGATATTCGTGAGGCCTCATTCTGAATGGTGCAGGGATCACCAGTCTAATCAGGTAAACGAGACATGAACGGTTATTACTCCGAAGTGGTTATGAGAAACATAATCACTGTTTCGTTTAAAGTTAATTTCAAATTTAAGTTTTTTATCAAATAAAAATAATATATTTATCAATATTTTTACAGAAAACATAAGTTGTTTTTAAAAAATTAGTAAAAAAGTAATAATATTTACTAACTAAAGACATAAAAAAATAAATGCAAAAAATAAAATAAATAACAAATAAAAAGGAAAAAAATAAATGGGGCAGGGACCTACCCTGCCCGCTCGACCCTGATCCCTCCCTAAACTCACTCCGTCACGCTTTAATCGAATATAAAGATTGGGGTGGAAATGATTGACCCGTCTCATACTCGCTACATTGTCGTACCTAGCAATTTCAAATTTCCCCACCAGCCTTTAAACTTTCAATCATGCTATAGAACAATAATTCTTGACATAATATTATACTTGATTTTTTCATCAAATCATGTGCTACCACATCGAATTATGTCACTACATATGTCTTATTTCTTCCTACAAAATGGCAAAATTATTAAACTTTAGACCCTGCAATCAACTTTGTCCAGAATTTAAATGAAATGTCAACGTGGAGGACATCTCATGAAATCCTGTACTCTCAAACGCACATCTCCCTCTGTCTGGAGAAGGAAATGTGCATTAATCAAAACCCAAAAGAAACTCCCCCAATTCTTTCCAAATCTGAGACTCAAATTGAATATGCCCCAAATTGAATTTGCAAGAGAATAATCAAGAATATGATTAAGAGAAACAAGATAAGCGTAAGCCATGTCAGTTTTCTCGTTGTTGAAATGTATATATAATCGAAGTTACCGTATTTGAGATGAACTCACCGTATTAATGTGAAGTTACCAGATTAAGATGAAGTCACAATATTTAGATGAAGTTACCAGGTTAGGATGAAGTCACCGTATATTATCATACTTACCAGATTAAATTACTCACCGATTTGAGCACTTGTAAAACTGATTTAGAGGTTTTGGGACCACAAAATTGTTGTAACTGTTTTGATTTCTCTTCATGTGTAATTATTTTCCTTTTAGCTTGCTCCCCACACCTAGAAGTCTGTATATATATTGTACGTTGCTAATTGAATGTATAGCGAAAAACCACTGGTTCATCAACTTGATTCTTCATTTATATTATCGTCGATTTTTCTTGGTATCAGAGCCACAATGGCTAACACCGAATCAAATGATAATACCCAATCAGCTCAACCCACTGCAAGTACTTTGATGCCTTTAATGGTGGGAGGTAATCAGCAGGCATCACTTAGGATTAATCTCTCTCAAGTTAGTCCCGTAAAGTTGGACAGAAACAACTTCCTTCTTTGGAAAAACATGGTTATGCCAATCATTAGAGGGCATAACCTTGAAGGTTTTATTATCGGAGCAAAAATCTATGTTTCTAGCTACTCAAACCACTGGTTCCACTGGCACTATTGTGGAAATGATTCCTAACACAGATTATATGAAGTAGATGTCTACTAACCAACTACTGATGGGCTGGTTATACTCCTCAATGACGCCAGAAATTGCCATGAGAATAATGGGATCATCAAGCTCTTGTGAACTCTGGAATGCAGTCCAGCAAAGCTTCGGAGTTATGAACAAATCAAGGATAACCTTCCTTATCAGTGAGCTTCAAAGAACCAGGAAAGATTCCATGACAGTTGATCAATATCTCAACATCATAAAAATAGTTCCTCATGCTGATCTTGTTACCCAAGTATTGGCTGGCTTAGATGAGGACTACACTCCTATTGTAGTTCAAATTAACACTAGAGAATCCATCTCTTGGCATGAACTGCAATCAGTGCTTATGACCTATGAAAGTAGAATTGAACATGTGAATGCTATGAAAAATAGTCTCGCCTCAATAAACTTGAATAAATCATCAGCCAACTCTGTGCACAGATCAAGTGCAAATATAGGTTGAAGGTTCGGTTACAGTGGAAGAAGCAACAACAACAGAGGTGGTAGAAACAAGGGAAGATGAGCAAGTCCAACTAGCATCAAGGGACCTTGTCAAATTTGTGGAATGATCAACCATCTAGCTGATAAATGTTTCAATCGATATGATGATAGATACATGAGTTCTAAACCTGAGATGAATTATTAGAATAACTCATCAGGATCAGCAGCCCATATTGCCTCACCTAACACTATTGTAGACCCTGCTTGGTTTGCAGAATTTGGAAAAGTCATCATGTAACTGGTGAGAAAGGAAACTTGTTGGAGTCACGTGAGTTTGGTGGTAAGGAGAGTCTCACTGTTGGAAATGGTAATAAGCTTCTTATTTCCCACATTGGCACAAATCACTTGAGCACACTCAATAACAAGTCACTAGCTCTAAAAAATGTTCTGTTTGTACCTGAAATCAAGAAAAAACTTGATAAGTGTCTCACAATTAACTGCTGACAATGATGTTTTCATGGAGTTTCACTCTAGTTTTTGTGCTGTTGAGGACAAATTATCGAAGAAGGTGCTGCTGGAAGGGAAGCTTAAAGATAGACTATATCTATTTTAGCCCCCAAGTCAAGTTGAAAAGTTCTATTGTCTAGAGTCTTTCAACCAAAATAAACTAAACTCCTCTGTTTTTGTTGCCAAGTCTAGAGTGTCCGAGGTAATCACCAAAAATGAGTCTCAATTAAAACTATGGCATATGAGACTTGGAGACTTGGACATCCATCAATTTCTGTAATGTCACAAGTTCTTAACTTATGTAATGAAAAGTTCAGTTCTAATGAAATCAATCATTTTTGTGATGCATGTCAGCTTGGGAAATCCCAATACTTACCCTTCAAACTTTCAAACTCTAGAGCCTCAGCTCCACTTGAACTCATTCAAATATATGTGTGGGGGCCTGGACCCATTCAATCTACTTCAGGTTTTAGGTATTACATAATCTTCATTGATGATCACACCAGATATACCTGGATCTATCCTATGAAAAGCAAATATGAAGCCTTAACTCAATTCACTCAGTTTAAAAATCTATTTGAAAACAAGTTTGAAAGGAAAATAAAGGCACAACAGTCTAATTGGGGATATGAGTTTAGAGCCTTCACTAACTTAACCCTCCAATCTGGTATTGAAATGAAAATCTCCTGCCCTCATACCTCAAGTCAAAATGGTAGAGCTAAAAGAAAACATAGGCATATCACAGAGACTGGCCTAACTCTTCTAGCTCATTCTGGCTTACATCTACACTATTGGTGGGAAGCCTTTCACGCAGCCACATGCCTTATTAAAAGACTACCTACACCAATTCTTCAATAAAAGATCACCCTTTGAAACTCTACATCACCAGCAAGTTGACTACAAGTCCCTTAAAGCCTTTGGATATGCATGTTTTCTCTGCCTTAGACCCTATCAAGATCTTAAGTTTACTTTTTATTCCACCAAGTGTGTCTTCCTTGGTTTCACTAACTCACATAAAGGTCACAAGTGTCTCAGTCCTACTAGCAAGATCTATATATCAAGACATGTTGTTTTCAATGAAAATGAGTTTCCCTTCAAATCTAGTTTCCTTGATAGAATGCAAACCAAAGATACCATTATTCAGTATCTACCTTTCAACACCTTCCAAACCCTTAATCCAGCACATTCAGCTGATATAGTTTCTCTTGATGTTCCTCCAACAGACATACCTTTTAGACCTCAATAGCCTGAAATGTTTGAGAACGAGATTCAATGAGTAAATGAAAATGAAATGCAAGAAGATAATGGAAGTGGATGATAAGAGAAGGTTATACTAAAATTAAAACTCAAGAAGGAATAACAGGTGCTAGTGAAGAGAAAATTGCTGAAACAAATAGTGAGCAAAATCAGAATGCTGCAGAGTTGAACATGGAGAACATTGAACATCTTATGGTTACCAGAAGCAAAGCATGTATTTTCAAATCAAAATTCTACTCAACTCACTGCCAAGAATACAAAACAAGGCACAATGATTTTGAACCTAATGATGTATATGAAGCTTTAGCAAGTAAGGACTGGAGAATTGCAATGACAGATGAATATAGAGCCCTCTTAAAGAACAAAACTTGGAAGCTTTTACCACCATCGCTCAGTTACGAAGTCATAGGAAACAAGTGGGTTTTTAGAGTCAAACGAGACATTAAAGGAAATGTGATAAAATATAAAGCAAGATTGGTTTCAAAGGGTTCCCTTCAGACTTCAGACATTGAGTATCATGAAACATCCAGCCCTCTAATTAAAGCTTCTACCTTAAGAATTATCCTCACACTTGCAGTGTCAAGAGGTTGGAGCATCATGCAGGTATATATCAACAATATTTTTTTGAATGACAAGCTGAATGAAGAGGTGTACATGAGCCAACCTGAAGGTTTTGTAAATGAAGCTAATCCTAATTTTGTGTGCAAACTTGAAAAGACTCTCTATGGATTGAAGCAAGCACCTAGGGCTAGGGCATGGTATGACAAGCTAAAGAAAACACTTCTAGAATGGAAGTTCTTAAAGTCGAAGGCAGATTGTTCCTTGTTCTTCTACATGAATCAAAGACAGGTAATTTTTGTTCTAGTATATGTTGATGATATAGTGATAACCGGTAATGATCACAAAATGTTGCAAAGCTTCAATGACAATCTGGACAAGCAATTTACACTAAAAGATTTGGGTGAGTTGCATCAATTTATGGGTATTGAAGTGAGAAGGGATAAGTCAAGAATGTATCTCACCCAAACTAAGTACATAAAGGACTTGTTAAAAAGGTTCAATCTTGAGCATCTTAAGCCTCGTGCAACTCCAATGTCTGTTGGTAAAATCATATCTAAAGATGAAGGAGAGAAAATGACTGATCCATCTTTGTATAGAAGTGCAATAGGAGGCTTACAATAACTTAACTCAAACAAGGCTGACATAGCATTCTCTGTGAACAAACTTAGCCAATTTCTGCAAAATCCCTCAGACATACACTGGAAAGCTGTCAAACGAGTTTTTAGATACTTGAGAGAAACAATTAAACTAGGATTATAGATCCAAAGAAGTGAAAGGATAAGCGTAACAGGTTATGCTGATTGGGCTTCTTACCCTGATGACAGGAGATTCACTGCTGGTTATTGCATTTACTTGGGAGATACCATGGTTGCTTGGTCTCTAAGAAGCAACAAATTGTGGCAAGGTCTAGCACTGAATTTGAATATAGAACTTTGGCTCAAGCTGCTGCAGAAATAAGCTGGATTGAATCTCTACGTAAGGATATCAATTAATGTCTTGCTTCATTACCAACCTTGTGGTGTGACAACCTCAGTGCAAGTGCATTGGCTTCTAATCTTGTCTATCATACTCGAACCAAACACATGGAGTTGGATGTTCATTTTGTCCGGGACAAGGTTCTTGAAGGAAAGCTAATGATTCAATATATCTCCTCATCAGATCAGATAACTGATCTATTGACTAAGCCACTAGCTCAAACCAGGTTGTTGACTCTCAAAGACAAGCTTGGAGTAAAGGACTAAACTCCAGATTGAAAGGGGGTGTTGAAATGTATATGTAATTGTAGTTATCGTATTTGAGATGAACTTACCATATTAAGGTGAAGTTACCGGAATGAGATGAAGTTACCGGATTGGGATGAAGTCACCGTATATTCTCATACTTACCGGATTAAATTGCTCATTGGTTTGAGCACTTGTAAAATTGATTTCAGAGGTTTTGGGACCACAAAATTGTTGTAACTGTTTTGATTTCTCTTCACGTGTAATTATTCTCCTTTTAGCTTGCTTCCCACTCCGAGAAGTCTTTATATATATATTTGTACGTTGTTAATTTAATGTATAGTGAAAAACCACTGGTTCATCATCTTGATTCTTCATTCATATTATCTTCAATTTTAACTCTCGTAAAGTCAACTGGTCTTTATTAGATGTGTCGTTTGTCTTTCTTTGACATTTATTATTGCATCTGTCCATACAAAAAATAAGATATTTATTTATTTGAAAAGTTATTCAAGAATTGTATATGTATAAAATGCGTGCCTCTATTTGGTGCAAATTAAATTAGATATTTAGAAAATTTTAGATAAAAGTTGACGAAATGTGTGATTAAAAAGTTATGGGTCAAATAAAATATGTGATTAAAACTAATTGTTAACTTTGATTTTAATAAAAATGTAGATTTTATTTTCTACCAAACACATTAAGCTTATTTTATAAATTTATTAATGATTTAAGATAGTGATATCTGGTAGTTCTTCTAACAAAATATGTCCTAAATATTGTATTTTATGTTATGTAGGAAAAATTCAATGGTTAAACGAGAAATTGAAATATAAATTAAAAAAAATAAGGAAAATGGTGAAATCAAAAGTAAGAGAACCAACTTGCAACAATCCAATAGTTGACTTGAACCACAAAAACAAGATCAAATATGCAAAATGTTCATTTGGATGCAATTGGGAACCAAAGGGACGTAATTGGTGGTAAAACTTGAGAAGAATTGGGTGAATTGGAAGAAAAGAAGGAAAAACAAGCAAAAATGAAAGAAATTAAAAGTTTGGAGACCAAAGTATAACCATTTAATAGTTGATTCGAACCATAAAATGATGATTGATGATCACATATGATCAATTGGGTGCAATTGAAGGTCAAAGGGTTGAAATATACTTAAAGCATTTTCACAAACCCATTTACGGTCGAAAAAAAATATGCTCTAGATTTTCAATCTCGGATCGAGACCCAATTTCAGATGGCAAATGTTTGAATTGGAAAATTTCTATTTCTAGAATATCTATTTAAGTTATCTTTCCAATGCATCTTGAATCACTTCAATTGGATATCGAAAAAGAAAGTTACATCCAAAATAGTGAAAGCTGCTAAGGGATAACACTACGCGAATTGGTGCGCATGTGAGATACTGAATTTCTTGACCACATAGCAATTCAGCATGCCACACATGCTGTAGCTATACCTACGCGTGCGCATAGGCCAAATTTTCTACTGAAGCGCCAATTTCCTTTTTTGATTCAAACTTTTATTGGTAACAACTTCGGTATGATTTCTTAACCTAATTCGACATTTATAAATAAAAGTCTTGGGAGAAAAATTGAAATGAAAAAGGAAAAAATCTCTCATCTTGTACATCATTCATACACAATTATACATCACCAATCATCCATATTTCATCATAAAAGAGGAGCAAAATCATATATTGTGAGAAGATTTTAAAGGCGAAGTTCAAGAACTCATCAATTAAGATTAAACCTGGGATTTTGGAAGGAAAAGTAGCGAAATAATTATAGAAGATTTATCAAGATTGGTTTGAAAAAATTCAAGAACATAAAGATTTATCTTCCTTCATTCATTAATTCATAATTGCTGGTGACATTATACAAAATTATGATATTTTCTTACAATTTCGGTATTTTAGGCTAGTTATTTAATTGTCATGATGAGATAAACCCTTGTTATAATATTTTTGGTTTTAATAAATTAATTTGACTTTAGTTTGGTTTTAAATTCTTGGATGATTATTATAGTTTTTCATATTTTTCAATTAATTGGCCTCTAGTTGAATTGTTCGTAGATTTTATTGTTATGGAGAGAGTCAATAAGATCATTAGTACAAATAATAAGCATTATAAATTTCAATATGGGATAGAGATACAACATTATGCTTTACATGATTTCTATATGCGTTTTAGCACGTTTAATACTTTTTGCATGTTTGCATCTTTTATAAAGATATACGAAGGTCAAGTGTATAAATATATTTAATCGCTATCGAGAATGTTTTTAATTAAAATAGGAACATTGACTTACAAGAATGATTTGTATTGTCATTTTAAATCGTAGAACTAAAAATGGATTAAAAAGGGGATTCGACATCTTAGAAATACTTCTCACACATTTGAAAATCGCTTTTTACTTGCTTTCACTTAGTAATAACTTAGAAATTAGCATAGATCAACTAAAATTACTTTTGCTATTCAATTAAGAATATTATTAATTTTAACTCGATCATGTACATAGTTTTCGTGAGTTCGATACTCTATTTATCATTTTATCACTTGATTGAAATATTGTACACTTGTAGGATTTCAAAGGGTCACATGCACAAATACCTTATGTGGAGAAAAAAGAAGTATATGCCTCATGATGGTCTAAATGTGTTTAAAATTATGTCAATTCTTTTAAGTCACTTATTTTATAAAACCGTATTACCAGTAAAGCATAATTTTAGAAAAAATAACCTTTAACTTTTAAATATAGTTACCATACTGTAGAGTCTACACCCTACTCTCTTACTTCTCTACATTTGATAGGATATAATTCAACCACACATTCTTCTATTAATTGCTATTCCAAAATTCATTTTTTCCCCAAAAGGTGTCAAACACAAGCTAAGAATTGTATATTGAAATAGGATTACGAAATTTTTAATTTGTATAATTTGAAAAGACTATTCGCGAATCCACTCCTCATCAAATATGTGAATTAAATATGTAGCTAAATTTATATTGTTTAGGTGATTTTCTTGTGCCAAGATATGTGGAACATAATTACGCTAATAAGTTGATATAATTATTACAATTTGTAATTATTTATGAGCATGGCATAGACATTATATACCCTAATATTATTTTCAATTGGCATGCATATGGTGTGTAAATCATTAATTGTACACCAATATGGGTCATA
>CAIGRL010224396.1:0-11696 GCA_903798325.1 Fraxinus xanthoxyloides
TTACAATTGTTTGTATACAAAAACCCCCAATCATTGTACAAAGAATAAAATATTGAATTACATACTCTTCATGGGATCGACCCTTACTTCCACTGCTACATTAGTTTTAGAGGTTAAGGTATTACTTTTGGGTGCCTACAATAGCACACCATGCTCATAAAGTTCTTAAAAGCAGATGACATGTAAGGCACATGGAAGAGACTTCTCAAATGCTATGAAGGTACAGAATGAGTTTTAACCGCCTCAAATGTGTGTTCGGTATTACTTCCAACAAATTCTTATGATATATGGTTAACTAAGATGCATAGAGACAAATCCAAAGAAAATCCTAGCTTTGGTGGAGATGAAGTCTCCTAAAAAACCAAAGAAGGTGCAATGCTTGACCAGGCGCGTAGCAACTTTAAGAGGTTTCGTTTCGAAGGCCATCGACAATTGTCTCCCATTCTTTAAGATCTTGAAAGGAGGTAAGAAGTTCTAATTGATGGAGGAATGTGAGGAGGTCTTCCAGGGGCTGAAGAATCTCATAGGACAGGCCGCCCTCCCATCAAAACCCAAATCTGGAGAGCCGTTACAACTCTATTTGGCTATTTCTAATGAAGCCGTTAGCACATTTCTCGTAAGAGAAGAAGATACCCACCAATTGCCTGTCTATTATGTGAGTAAGACACTTTTGGCTGTCGAATCCAGCTACCCCGATATGGAAAAGTTAGCTTTAGCCTTGATCATTGCATTTAGAAAGTTGAGGCCATACTTTCAAGCTCACATGATACTCGTGTTGACCAACTTCTAGCTCAAGCAAGTGATTCAAAAAACCGATTCTTTAGGAAGATTGTTAAAATGGGCAGTTGAGCTTAGTGAGTTTGACATTGTTTTCAAAACGAGAACCGTTATCAAAGGTTATGCCATCGCTGACTTCGTGGCAGAATTTTCCAACTTCCCTGAGATGGACAAAATAATGGAACCCTTGGAACCTCTTACGTGGAACCTGATTGTGGATAGTTCGTCTAGAGACATAGGCTTAGGAGTGGGTGTGGTCTGATTATCCCCAAATGACATAAGCTTAATTGTGCAGTATGGTTTGGGTTCAAGGCTAATAACTATGTGGCAGAATATGAGGCACTACTTGCCGGCTTAAGGTTAGCTAAAGAAATATGAGCGAAAAATTTGCTAATTAACAATGATTCCCAACTGGTAGTTAGCCTGGAAACTTTACGAATAGAGACAAGAGCATGGCCGCGTACTTCAATCTGGTGATGGATTTATTCCCGTTTTTAAGAAATTCGGGTTAACTTAAATTTTGCTTGTTGAAAACGCCTACGTCTATGTAATGTTCAAGATAGCTAGTATCAAAGACTTAAAACTACTAACGATTGTGCCGATTGAATATTTCTCGGAGTCTTTAACTGCTAAAGGGAAAGAGATAATGTGGGTAAAATTAACACCTACGTGGCTGCAACCAATAGTGGCCTTTCTTAAAGATCAAGTCCTCTCCAGCGATAACGATGAAGCTTACAAATTTAGGAGAAGAGAAACCTTCTTTGTATTCTAGGATGATGTGCTCTACAAAAGTGGTATTTCCTTACCCCTCATCGATGTGTTGGGGGAAGAAGAAGCTACCTACATCATCTACGAAATTTATGAGGAGATTTGCGGTAATCACGTTGGAGGACTTGTGTTGGCACAAAAATCACTACGACAAGGGTATTATTGGCCCACACTGAAAAAAAACTCATTCCAGTTTGTGCAAAAGTAAGATAATTGTCAACGCTTTTCTACTATCCAAAGACAGCTCTNTGGCTGCAACCAATAGTGGCCTTTCTTAAAGATCAAGTCCTCTCCAGCGATAACGATGAAGCTTACAAATTTAGGAGAAGAGAAACCTTCTTTGTATTCTAGGATGATGTGCTCTACAAAAGTGGTATTTCCTTACCCCTCATCGATGTGTTGGGGGAAGAAGAAGCTACCTACATCATCTACGAAATTTATGAGGAGATTTGCGGTAATCACGTTGGAGGACTTGTGTTGGCACAAAAATCACTACGACAAGGGTATTATTGGCCCACACTGAAAAAAAACTCATTCCAGTTTGTGCAAAAGTAAGATAATTGTCAACGCTTTTCTACTATCCAAAGACAGCTCTCCTAAACCAAACGGAGGATTGACCTTATAGGCCCTTTGCCCAATGGTAGAAGTAGTGGAAGTTTTGCTTTAGTTTCCATTGATTATTTCATAAAATGGGTCGAAGCTGAAACTCGGGACAAGATCATAGAAGCCAACACTTCTAAGGTCCTGTGGAAGAATATAATATGCCGATTTGGAATCATAAAATTGTCTTAGATAATAGCCGTCAGTTGGATAACAAAAAGCTCGGGGACATGTGTGGGGTACTTGGGATCAAGAAGTATTTTTCAACATCTCATCACCCCCACGAAAATGGACGAGTAGAGGTTGTATACAAAACTATTAAGTATACTTTGAAAAGAAAACTCCAAACCCCAGCTGGAGACACCCCGTTCTTAATGGCTTACAATACGGAAGCAATAAGCTCAGTGGAAGTTGGGTTATCTTCTTCCCATTGATAGCAATTCAATGAAATATCCAATGATGAGTTGAGAAGATGTGAGCTCGATTTCCTCGATGAAAAGAAGGACGAATCCCAAATAAAACTAGCTGTATATCAAAGGAAGATGACCCGTTACTACTATGCAAAAGTTAAGAAAAGATCCTTTCGAATAAGCGACCTCATACTTCGAAGAGTTTTCCTATCCTCCAAGAAACACAAGATAGGCACGTTGGGTCCAAACTGGGAAGGATCGTATCGCATCAAATTAGAGTTGCGACCTGTCGCATACTAGATAAAAGACTTGGATGGAAAAATGTAGTCTTGCCCATGGAAAATAGAGCATCTTAGAATATATTACCAGTGAATGGGCTCTGCTGCTGAATGAACCTTCACAGCCCTTGTAAATATCTTGAAATGATTCAATAAAAATACGTTTCATCTAATACATCTAAAGCACAAGAATCCTATAATGAAGTTGAACGTGATGGAAGAAGCCCGTACATGGATGAACCATCCACCATGTAGGAAAGCGTGGGAGCCTCGAGAAGAAGATCACATCCTAAAAATGATTACTTCATTGGCTCTTTGAGGCGTACAATACAAGCCTCCCATTATGAAGCTGAATGTCATGGGAGAAGCCCCTACATGGATGAATGATCCACCATGTAAGGAAGTGTGGGTGCCTCGAAAAGAGGACCAAATCCTAAAAAGGATTACATCATTGGCTCTACGAGGAGTACATCACAAGCCTTCCATGACAAAACTAAACATCATGGAAGAAGTCCTTACATGGATTAACCATCCACCATGTAGGGAAGTATGAGCGCCTCGAAGAAGAGGATTAGATCTAAAAAGGGATTACCTCATTCGCTTCCATGATGAAGATGAACACTATGAAAAAAAGCCCCTCCATCGATGAGCCACCCGCATATAGGAAAGTGTGGGGTGCCCAGAGAAGAGGATCAGCTTTCAAAATGGATTACTTCATTTTCTTTTCGAGGCGTATAGCACAAGTCTCCCATGATGAAGATGAACATCACGGAAAAATCTCCTACCTGGATGAACCATCCACCATGTAAGGGATTCTCTCATGATGTTCAACTTCATCATATGAGGCTTGTGTTGTATGCCTTGAAGAGGCAATGAGGTAATCATTTTTAGGATATGATCCTCTTCTTCGAGGTGCCCACACTTTACTACATAGCCATGTAAGGGCTTCTCCCATAACATTCAATTTCATCATGGAAGAATCTCCTACATGGATGAACCATCAACTATGTAGGGAAGTGTGGATGCCTCAAAGAAGATGATTGGATCCCAAGAAGGATTACCTCATTGACTCTTTAAGGCGTACAACACAAGCCTCATATGATGAAGTTGAACGTTATGAGAGAATCCCATACATAGATAAATCATCCATCATGTAGGGAAGCGTGAGAGCTTCGAAGAAAAGGATCAGACCCCAAAAGGAATTACTTATTGGCTCTTCGAGGCTATAACACAAGCCTTCCATGATAAAGTTGAACGTCATGGGAGATGCTTCTACATAAATGAACCATCTACCATGTAGAGAAGAGTGGGTACTTCAGAGAAGATGATTATATCCTAAAAGGGACTACCTCATAGGCTCTCCGAGGCATACAACACAAGTCTCCCTTGCTGAAGCTAAACGTCATAGGAAATGCCCCTACATAGATGAGTAATCCACAATGTAGAGAAGCGTGGCGCGTCGAAGAATAGTATCAGATCCCAAAAGGGATTACCTCATTAACTCTTCGAGGCATAAAACACAAGCATTCTATAACGAAACTGAACGTCATGAGAGAAGTCCCTACATGGATGAACCATCACCATGTAAAGAAGCGTGGACACCTCGAAGAAGAGCATCATATCCCAAAAAAGATTAACTCATTGGCTCTCCGAGGCATACATCACAAGCCTCCCACGACGAAGCTAAATGTCATGGGAGAAGCCCTTACATGGATGAACCATCCATCATGTAGAGAAGCATGGGCCCCTCGGATGAGAGAATCTAATCCCAAAAGGGGTTATCTCATGGATATTATGAGGCGAAAAACAAACATTATAATTGCTGAAAAGATATGTGCCTCATGGAGGTCCTAAAACTTTGAAGTTATAGTTTATTTTTAGAGGTCATTATACTTATTTTACTCTCGCATACAAGTTACATTGTTAAAATTATATACTTTATGGAGGTCCCAATACTTGCTCAAGTCATGAACCTTGTTACAAGTTATATAGTTTATTGATGGTTGCCTCAGTACTTGAGATATTCAAACAAAAAGATAAACATATATTTCATTAAACAAAAGAAATTTGTACATTGGGAGGCCTCGGCCAGTACATTACAAATAAAATAAAAAAAAATTATATTATGTTGGAGGTGGCAGGGAGTCTAACATCTCTGTAGTAGGTTCTTTAGTAATCGAGGGCTCATTGGCTTGAAGGTTTGTCCACAAGAGCACTCTCTTAGTCTTCTGCCTCCACTACATCATCAGTTGGATTTTGTAGTACCTCTTCCAAAAACTTCAATTTTAGCTCAGAAACATTGAGTTCTAGGTAAAGTCCTCCTACCCTCTCCACTACTTTGATGTAGGGAAATCTATTACATAGGCTCAGAAGTGCTGATACTCTTATGTCGATGGAAGTTGGCAATGTAGTCCTTTATTACCTCCTCACGTGCTTTCAAGCATCAACATTGGCCTGCTCAACCTACTTCACATAGTGTCTTATTTGGGTCTCCATAAATTCGTAGCGTCCTTGAGCCCAGCGTTCTCTAAATTGTCATTCTCCAAAGTTCAACCATTAGATTATGATGACTGTTTGAAGTTTCAACCCTTTTTGTCAAGGAAGCAATTTCGTACTAGGATTTGTGGACCTCACTCTTTAGAGCTTCGATCTCTGCTAAGGTAGAATCCAACTTAGTTGCCTCTTTAGCTCCCTGGTCCTCAACTCTTTAGCATTTGATCATATTTTCTTCATCTCCTCCTCTGTTAAGGCCAACTTTTCAATCGACTCTCGATTGCATGTCTAAATATCTTTCAGTACTTCTTGGCACTCAAGAGAGACCCCAAAAGCCCTGGCAGTTTAGCTCACCAGGGTCATCGCCAGGCCCACAACAACGTAGGTTGAGATATAGTTTTGCCACCTTTCAATCCAGAACTTGTAAAATTGGAAATGACACTACGGGCCTCAGGTGGGGTAGCTTCTCCATTACTGCTGGGAAACTTCCACCTCATTCGTAGCCTCTTCACTGGCCTCCTCTACCTTCTGGGTCTTGGTAGCATTAAATGAAGCTTACATGGCAGTAGGGATAGTGATTGTACTAAACTTTCCAGAAGCTGAGCTTGTACTATGGGACAATTTTCTCTTCTTCCGAGGCTCCTCCATTTTTCATTTGCACTTTTTGACCTTTTGGGCCCCTTCGTCCTCGCTCTTCTCAATATATTCCTTGATGAGGCATTCTAGTTTCCCTATGAAGTGCTTTGCACCTCCAGAAGAAGGATTTAAACCCTTAGCACTCACTGTCAAAGTGGCTCTTAATATTGAGGCCATATTAGGAGTGGGGCATTTCTTCCTTCGAAAATCATCTGCAACAAATGAAGGTTATGTTAAAATTTAAGAGCATTGTGTATCAAATAGAGGGCCTCGAAACATAGAACATCAGACGTGTTATAAATAAAATACAATTTACAGAAGGCAACACTCACGAGCTTCGGAGTATTGGGTCGGCATAGTACAATGTATGGCCTTATCTCCCTCAACTATCTGCCATTTGCCTGTACCCAGAACCAGAACTCCTTCCAACCCTCTATAGAGGATGGCAGACCCACCACAAAAGAGGCATGAGCCACCTAAGAAGTCATGTAGTATCACCTTTTGGACTCTTTCTTCCCAAACACTCAGGGTTGGAAAAGTGATTGGAAGACGTGAAGGGACATATCCTCGCCAAGCAAGGTTTCCTTCCAAAGGAAATATGCCCCAACAAATTGACTCCACCCATTTGGCAATAATTGGGTAGGGGCCAACATATAGGACCTTAGTACCGTCCTAAAAAATAGGCATAGAGGTAGATGCACACTAGCCCTACATAGGAACTCACTAATTGCCACACATCCCAGCCTCAGATAGCAGGCACAATCATGGGGTTCGGGCACTAAGAGTTCTATGGAATCTGGGATCCTATTTTTCCCTAATTTCAACCAACTTTGTGGAGGTCATTGCAAAGAGGATTCTTGTAGCCCCCACCTCACCACATAGTCAACGGGACCTTCATTCATCTCCCAATAACCTCCATCCAACCCTAGATGTAGCATATTCCCTAACCCTGATAATGGTGACTCTACCACTGCTAGAAATCAACCTGGAAGCCATTGAAATCGAAAAAACAGAAGATAGAAAGGATGAGAAGACAGAAATGTTTCAAGGGTATTACCTAATGAAAGGAAGCTCTAGGAATGCGACGTCATCGAAGAATAGAAATAACTGGAAAAGTTTTTGATTGCGGGAAAAAATTGAAGGCTTGCAAAAGAAAAAACTGATGCAAAGACTATGATTTTAGCTTTATTGGAAGAAATGACGAAGCTCAACCATTGGATCTAGATCTAATTCATCTAAAGCATCCATTTTAAAATTCATCTGAGGTGTTGAATTTAAATAATTTTTGTTATTAACGCCTCAAATTGATGTTTGTTTCTCACATACGAGCCTCGGCGCGTCAATCTAAAATTGCATCAATGTGGCCACAATTGCGCATTCAACATGTAATGGTTGTACGTGTCTTGGAAGTCGAAATACCCCAATTGTCTTTCCTTGGTATTGTGTAAAAACATCAAATCATTAGTACAATTCTCAAAAGTATACTTTATTAACAATAAAGCAAGAGCATCGACAGTTTAGCACTTCACTTCTTCAGTTCAAAAAGAAAAGTTCTGCTATTTACAAAATAAAAGCCTCAATAGTTCAACAACTTTTGCTTCAACTCAACACTCAAATTTTAGCTATTTTCTTCAACATGTCCCTACTTCAGCTCAATAAGTAAATTTCGACGTTTCATCATTACATTAGAAATCAAGAATAATATTTAACTTCAAACTCCAACTATGATATCATTATTTATACTTGGACTTGGGATTATTGTGTTGGTCGAAAACCTAACCGTGAAAAGTACGCTTTAAATTTTTTGGCTCTAGATAGAAATCCATGCATGACATGAATAATCATACATGGATTTGAGGGACTATTATTGTGCCTCATCATCCCCAGGCTCCCACGAGGCTCAGCCAACCCACCGGAGCACCTTCTGCTGGAGCCATGTGGCATCTGATGTGGAGTAGGTTCTTAGAGTCCAGATAATCTGACCCGGTGAAGCCCATATATTAAAAGACAAGTATGAGGCCCAAACGAGGTTTCTTTCCTAGAGTGGCGATATCCAAGGAAAAGAATCTAAGGTTCAACTAAGGCGATGACGATTCACATTTGAAGATCTTAAATTTAAGATATCCTTTTAGAATGATTTATTGGACTGTTGTAATGAGTAAAAATGTCAATCTCGTCAGCATGGGTATGGGATGGCCGCCTCGTACTTGGGACATTTAACTCTCCACATGTTAGTGGAGTCAAGATTATTACCTAAGATGTGATGCTTCGGTAAAGGATATAAAGCCACGTGTCGTCTCATCCGATGGTTACTATTGCACATGTAACACTATAAATATCCCTCAATTTGTGCCATTGGGGGATAATGTAAAATTATGGACTACAATCCATATATTTTCTTTCATTTTGATTAATCTTTGGTTTCTAGTGTATGAGGTACAATCTTGATTGTAAGCTTGGTTCTTAATTGATTGTTCATGATCGTGTAAGTTATCTCATATATTTCGTCAGAGCCCGAACATTTTTATCTTATGTTATAAAGCTTTTCCCATGTCCAAACCCTATTTTATTATCGATTGACAATCGTTCCGCGTGTGTTGAATCAGCTTGAGAGGATGAGAGTGGGCCCGACATCCGTTGCCCACGTCAACTTTGCAAAAAATGAGGTTGATGGTTACCATTCACCCGATGAGGCTCACAACTCCTTGGGTTTCTAAGTGGACCTCATCTCTACTAAGGCATTAATGTTTTCGATGTTGGCCTCACTATTTATTTGATCGAACATATAGCCAAGGAACTTTTCGGAGGCCACACGAAATGTGCACTTAAGGAAGGTTCAACCTCATCTTATACCTTCTAAGAATTTGGAAAGTAGCATCTAGGTGCTTGAAAAGATTCTTCGTTTTATTGCTTTTCACTAGCATGTCATTTACATATACCTACATGGTTTTATCAACGAGGCCAGCAAACATCTTAGAGACCTCTATTAGTGATGAAAAAGGTATTTTCCTTATCCGTGGCATACACGAGGATCTGACTATATCTTGAATAGACATCCATGAAGCTTAGCGACTCGTGTACTGTGGTGGAATCTAAAAGTTGATCTATCCTTGAAAGTGGAAAGCTGACCTTTAGACATGCTTGACTGAGGTTGAAGAAATCTATGCTGACCCACCAATTGCCATTTTTACTTCTTTACTAAGATTAGATTGGAGATTCACTTCGGATATGTGGTCTCTTCAATGAAGCCATTGTTTATAAACTTTTTCACTTATGCCTTTAGGGCCTTGTACCTCTTACGGTTGATGGCTCTTACTTTTTGTCTATGGAAGCATACTTAGGATCTATTTTAGGTGGTAACATCTCACCTTTGGATCAATGCCAACCATGTCTTCATGTCTCCAAGCAAAGATATCCAAATTCTTGCATAAAAAACTTTTGAACTTCTCCTTGGCTTTTGGAGATATGTCGCTTCCCACTTGTAATGTTTTGGTGGGATATTGGGAATCTATCGAAAAGTTCTCTAGTTCTTCCAATAGAGCATATTGTGACTCGGACTCGATGATGTGAGGGTCCAATTCATCACATATAATCTCTTCTTCTCCTTTATTCAAAGGTTATCACTTCTTAAGGATCTTTCTTTCTTTAGAGACGTCTACCATTTCTACCATTTCGACGTCTTTTCCTTATTCAGGGGCCTGTCCTTCTACAGGTGCATTGATTATTTCGGTGTCAGTTATACTGTATTAATATGACAATGTTCGAACTTTCTTTGGAAGTTAAGGTAGCACTCCCTAGACCCCATCTAATCACTTCTAATAGTTGCAATGCCATGTTTTGTGGGGAGCTTCATGCAAAGTTGATGGATGACAGTGACGACCCATAGCTCATTCAAGGTGGGTCTACCTAACATTCTATTATCCACTATACGAAATTCCATAAAATGGTGAGCTGTTTGAGGAGGTTCCTTTATCTATACTACAAGGGTAATTTTTTCCCTTGTGATAATACTATCACTAGTGAACCCATATAGTGAGGAGATTATTCGGGGTCAACTTATGATCTACTAGAATTTTATCTTAGATGGCACCGAATATGAAATTGGTTGAACTCTCATTATCTAAGGACGTGCGCTTCAACTTATTGTAGACTATTATGGCCATCACAAATAGGGATCACATTGGGGCCATATCCTCCCGAATAAATGTGAGAGAGGCATATTTTCAGTCTTTTAGGGGTTATTGTTGATTATGTAGCTGACCATCGAAAAATTATTGGAGCTCCTAGTATAGTTTCTTTGTGCATTTCGGGATTTACTTTCCATCTGTGGACCTCCGATGATTGTGCCTATCTTCATGAATAGATACGCTGACCATTTTGGATAGGGGCCTCTCCTTTGCCTTTGCCTATTTATGATCATTTTTCTTTCCTCATCCCTCATATGGTGAAGAGAATGATCAATATGAGGCCATCTCACCTCATTTTACCTCGGTGATTGAAGTTGAATGCCTCATGACTATGTAATAATATATCGGAACACTTGCCCAGGATCGACTTCCAGATCCTAAGCGATGGCAGATTATTTTAAGGGCAATGATTTTCTCTCCTATGATCACGGGGATTGTTCCGCTCCATGGAAATAGGCTTGTATCCGTTGCTGGTTCACCAAGTGAGAGGTGGGACCTCTTTTCATTTGCCTTTGATGAGGTTTGAGTCCTTGGGGTTGCCCTATTACAATGATCAATCCTCTCATTGTTGATGATTTCAACCCTTATCATCTCCACTAGTTCATCCTAAATGGTAAGGTTCTTATTTCGAACATCTTTCCAGAACAGGGTAATAATATTGATACCTTCTTTGAGGGTGTAGAGGGCTTATCTATCAGTGTCCTTTTTATAGTATGTCATCTCATTGGTAAAATAGGCGAAGTCGCTCTTCAATGTTTCACTTACTACTTGCCTTATGTCTTGGAGGTGAGGCATTGAATTGAAGTTCCTCCATTTGTTTTGGGTAAGTATTGATTTAAAAAAGCCTTTTTGAGGTCAGGCCAACTCATGATGCTCCCCACTAGTATTCTTACCAAATTTTAGCTGCTAAGCTCTGTACTTTAGTACTAGTGAGGTACTTCTCAAACTTATATGAGTTTTGTTATTGTTAGGTGATTTTCTGGATCACTTCTTCCTTCGTATATATGAATCTTTGAGGGTACAAAATGACTTGGCATACGCACACTTCGAAGTTTATGGGAGAAGGTGAGGTTATAATTATTACCATAAAGCTCGTAGAAGCAGCATGGTCCATCAGAATCCTTCTCCTCATTAGCCTAGTGGTTGGAAAGTCCCCGTATGTTCTCTTGCAGCCTAACTGACCTTTTTTTACCTATTTCTTGGTAGGAGGGGTCATCTTGAGGCCTTTGCATTTATTTATAGGGTCTGGCCATATGAGGTGATTGTTGAGGTCTACTTCTAAGTATATCAGGGCTAATCATATCATAGACATTGTCGGACCTTTGAGGTCTTTTCTCTCTCTCATATTCAAGAGGGAAATTATCTTCTCCAAGGACCATGTCATTTGTAGGTCAGCCACATGTATAATTTGAGGACACATCCACTCCTATTTCCCATTCAAGATTTACATCTATGTGCCTTCTAGAGTGAGCCATTTAACTTTGTACTTCTTCCTCTTGCTGTGGAATAGGCTTGGCTAAGGTATATTTTGAGGCCTTTGATAGTCT
>CAIGRL010224437.1:0-18293 GCA_903798325.1 Fraxinus xanthoxyloides
TCCTTCATTTTGGTCAACCATATTTGTAATTGTTGTACTATTCGAGTGAATGAAGTATATTCCAATTATTTAATAAAAGTGACATAAATCCTGAGCATGTGCCAAATTTTCCTATAACTACTACAGAAGACCAGTTCTCTTATTTGAACGCAGTTGTACTATCTAGTGATTAATTCTGTAACTGACGAAATGGGCTTGATTTCTTCTTCAGGGAAGAGGTAAATGGCTTGAACAAGCCGTATTACTTTATAGTCGGGAATTATAAGCCAACTTCCCTGGGACTTGATATATTTTGATCTAATTGGAATCAGAAGGGAATTTCTCGGATTTGTTTATGTATGACAGATATTTTTATGGCCTTTTATTTTTTATAATCCCAAATCAAGATTTGTACATTACAGAGACTTTTTTCATGTTCTATTTGTTTTTACAGGTGATGATATTTTTTAGTGCTCATGGGGTACCACTAGCGTATGTGGAGGAAGCTGGTGATCCATATAAAGCTGAGATGGAGGAATGTGTGGATTTGATCATGGAAGAACTGGAAAAGAGAAGGATAAACAATGGATATACTCTTGCATATCAGGTAAATACTCTACTGCTAAAATACTGTAATTCTACTCAGTCCTTGTTTGAGCCCCATTATTTGGCAAATAATGCATTTTTGAATAGTAGATTGAAGGAGAATCTGTGGTTAAAAAATAAATATGTTTTGGGTTGTATGTAATATTATTTTATTGAAAAATGTGTAGTTGAAAAGAAGAGAGATAAAAATGTATTTTTGAAATAATGGGGATCAAACAATGGCTCAATGTATTCCTACGGTAGTATCTCCGGAAAGAAAAACTTCGAAGAGCACCAAAAACAGCTCATTATGTTTATTGCTGTATGACAACAATCTAAGTTTTATTCCCAGAGAATATATGGAGGCACATTGTAGTTTTTCTCCACCTTATTCGATCCATCACTAAGTGCAGTGAAATATCCAATGAAATCAATGTATGTATTCATGAACATATTTGCATATTTCTATTCTTAAATATGTAATTTTAGTATTTAGGAATGTTGATAATCTCTTGGTTCTCCTAATCAGTTGGTCTTATATCCTCTAAGGAACAGGTTGGCAAATAACAATTATCTCCTTTTTTTTTTTTGGCCAAAGGGTTAAATACAACAGCAAACAAATAATTATTCTTAGCCCAATGAATTTGGATCTGGCTAGGGAATCATTTTGGTCCAATCTGATTGGTTTATTGCTACCTTTGTTAGAGGACCCAAAGCAACTAGATCCTTCATAATCACAAGTCATATTAGTTTTTTTCTAGCCTCCTAGAATGCTGTTATCGAATGGAGCTTCTCTAGGTTTATGCAAAACATGTCCCAACTGCAAAAGTTGTCTTTCCCTTTATTTGTCCTTAATCAATGCTAATTCCACGCATTGGCATTTCTCATAATCTTAACTTTTCCATCTTACCATACATTCATTTTGAGACACAATGTTAATTTTAGAACATTTTGTTGTTAATTGTCCAATTCTCAATGCAACAAAGCATTTTAGGTCTAATAACTATTTTGTAGAATTGACCCTTTTACCTTATAGGGATCTTCCCCATCACACAAATTTTCGATATCACTTTTCCTTTCATCCAACTTGTTTGAGTCCTATGCATATATTATCAATTCCTCCTTTCTGGTTAATAATTGAATCCAGATACCTAAAACTGTCACTTCTTAGGGACAACCCAATCCTCCGTAGTTGGTTAGTGAATATCCTTGTGTCCAACATGGGTATTTCATGCAGTTACAGTTAGAGAGTGGTGAAGTCACACAGGATGTGATGTTCCATGAGGCAGTGATTTATCATTGCCTTGTGATCTCAGAATGGGTGTTGCACATTCATTTGAAGTTTTAACAACAAGTGCACTATGGAAACTTGAGTATTGGACAGATAAAGCAGAGTCTAAGCGCCACAATGATACCAAGGGACCACTTTGACAAGCATAATTTCACTACTTTACTTTATCTCAGGTTGCTTTGAAAGCGTAAACTAGTTTTAGATGGATCCATAATGTGCACCGGTATCTCACAAGTGGATCATGAATAAAAGGATCACCACACTTTACTAACATTGACTGATGATACTAAGCCTTTGTTTGGTCCCCATTTTCTAGTACTCATTTTTCCTCAAATTAATTTTCAACCACACATTTCATGGTACCTATAACCTTTATCAACTTATATAAAAATTTACTCAAAATTTGATTTTTAGCTAAACTAACTAGGGGCTAGATAAAATGGTAACCTTTTAAATAGTTAGCATCATATAAGAAAGAATTTTATAATTCAACTGTTCCATATTATTTCTCAACACAGTTCTGAAGGGAATTTTTTGTATTTCGCATACTTCATTGGGAAGTTTACAGCTATTTATACATAATGAAGTTTAGAGAATCAGTAAACAAATTTCGTACATAATAGGATACTACCAAAAGTTTACCTACGTTGGTCGTGTTAAAACTCGTTCAGATTCCTAAATAACATGATGCGCTAAATTAGCTTGTCATAAGATTATGAAGTATGAACATGAAAACAAACACAATATGACATGGGCACATTGATGTGACTCTTTGGTGAAAGACGAACACATGTTGGGGACAAATCAATTAAATGATATAAAATTGTACATTTAGTATTTATATATCTATTATTTCTTAGTTTTAAATTTTCTGATTTGTTGGTTGGTTTTCTTCTGATTCAGAGTAGGGTCGGACCAGTGGAATGGTTGAAGCCCTATACAGATGAGACAATTATTGAGCTTGGACGAAAAGGAGTTAAGAGTCTTCTAGCTGTTCCAATTAGGTAGCTGTGAATTTTCACTTAACCAGTTTGGATTTGATGCTTGAAATTGCCATTTTTCTGAACATTTTCGTTGTCTGTGTAATTTATTTATTTAATTTCTTTTTTTTTTGGGTTGTGGTGGGGGTGGGGGCAGGGTGTGAACTTCGCAGGCATCTGCATTTTGTTTGTAAATTGTGGACTTACATTCTCTATCTTGTTTTTCATCACAGTTTTGTAAGTGAACATATTGAAACATTGGAGGAAATAGATGTTGAATACAAGGAGTTGGCTCTAAAATCTGGTATAGAGAAATGGGGTCGTGTTCCTGCACTTGGTTGTGAACCCACTTTCATTTCAGACTTGGCTGATGCAGTGATTGAAAGTCTTCCGTACGTTGGAGCAATGGCTGTGTCAAATCTCGAAGCTCGACAGGTGAACCATGAATTTCAACCTTTTAATTTGAAACATGGTATTTAAATTATCAAATTATGAGATGAGATATACAGGAATTACCATACGAGTAAATGAAGTGAAGTCATAGACGTTTGTATGTGAATGTAAGGATTTAACTGGCATTTAGTTAAATAAAACCGGAATTGATCATTAATTAAGTTGTCATTGTAATTTGAGAAAAAAAACTATAATTTGAAATATCATGTGTTTATAAGATAAATATGCAAGTAGAAGAAGATTCATGTGGCAAGCCCATGTAAATATGGGATAATGCCAAGTTGAGTTGAATGTGAACTATACAAGTTCTTTCTCAATGTTTAACAAAGAAATGACTTACACTTTGGTTTGTCAAACTGATTGCGCAGTCACACAAATTTATTGAGATTTAGGTCTTTAGCCTTCCTTTGTGCCATTTTCCAGATAAATTTTGTACTTGTGCAACAAAAATAGTATATCTTTAAGATGGTTTTTATGACACCAGTCTCGCCTTCTGGTTCTGCTAAGTCAAATAATGTGGTTTAGAAGACTTGCAATTTGGTTATGGTATTGGCAGCCAATAATACAGAGCATTGGTGGACTACAAGATGTCGCTCGAGTGAAGGCGAGGTGACAATCTAGCGACGAGATTTTTGTTTTTGAAGTTCGAGCCAAACTTTGGTGACAGTTTAGCGAAAATTCGCGCCCTTTTTTTCCTTCTCTTCCCATTCTCAAACCCTGGACCTAAAAACCATATTTTTGACAAATTGCACATTACTCCTTGACTTTTTACAACATTTAAACTTTAATCATTTTTGTTTACAAAATTGCCCATTACAGATAAAACCTAACACTTATTACTTGGCATACTTCTAACAATGCTGATCGTTGCATTTTTAATTATTTCCTTTTTGCTTCTTCTCACTTTGTTTAAGCATTTAATTAGATAACATGAATAAAAACTTATTAATTATATGGTAAAACAGGAGTAGCAAGAAAAAGTTGTCGGGTGAAGTTCTATTTCAGTTGGGGTAGAAAATAGCAACATCACAAAGCTAGACATAAAGCATTCATCTTTGTTAAGTTAGTAATACTTTTGATGTATTTCCTTTTTCATTCTCTCTTTTTTGCTGGGGGGAGGGTTTTTTACAGAAAGTTATGCTGTAGTTCTTGGCAGCTAACCAGCGAAGGGTTACAGTTTCACAATGATTATCAGCATGTTGGTGTGTGTGTGTGTGTGTTAGTGCCGATACAGAAATTCCAATGTCCTCATTTTTCACGTTATAATTACTGAACTACCTCTAAGAGAGACAGTTTACTTTTGTTTTAAGTTCTCCATTGTATAATCTCAAAATAGAATTGACTGTTTGCTTGTTCTCTGCAGTCTTTAGTTCCACTTGGCAGCGTTGAAGAGCTACTAGCAGCATATGATTCACAGCGTAGAGAGCTACCACCCCCTGTGACGGTTTGGGAATGGGGTTGGACAAAAAGTGCTGAAACTTGGAATGGAAGAGCAGCTATGTTGGCAGTCCTTATTCTGCTGGTGCTGGAAGTGACCACTGGAGAAGGTTTTCTGCATCAGTGGGGTCTATTGCCCTTATTTCGATGACAATACCTTTTCAATTCGCTCCCTCCCTCACGTGTACACTAGCTCAGCATTCACCGAGAAACTGGGGGAAGATCAAAGATAATGGAATTTTATTATAGATATGGAATCAGATTCTGAGAACAAGACATTTACATCAACTAACACTTCTTCATGTATGTGAATTCATCCAAAGCTTCAGCTGCATTCTTCCTGTGGCTCTTGAAGAGCTTCTAATACTGCTCAGCCTATTATACTTGGTTTGAATTGTGTGGAAACGGAAAAATGAGGGGTGGAAGAAGAGAAGGAAATGGAATTATTGGAAGGTACATAATATTAAATAGAAAATAGCTCAAGATTCGAAGATCATTTGGCTTGCTCATATCTAATATCAGATTTCCTATTCTCCCACTTCTCTCTAGTCTCTGTTCGTCTCAAATTTTGTTCTTTGATGTTACATGAATCTGCTATGAGAAAAAGAAACACACGATGTCTCTTAATCTGCGTTTTTGTTGTCATTTTGATATTCCTCAAATAACTTGTATTTTGCTGAAAAAACTTATATAGTCCTGGCAACTGTCTTTGAGGTGCAAGATATAGACACTCCATTCACTTTATTGTCATTTTAACTATTTTGGGTTTTTTGTTTACCTGGACATTGGATAGTCTGTGATCATGGATTACCGATAATATCTGTATTATGATGCAAATACTACCGATGGGAATTCTAGAAGATTATTATATAATTATTTTCCATTTTTAGATTCGTATTTGGGGAAAGATATTAGAGTTAATTTTCAAGATTTCCTAAGATTTTATTATGTTATTTACCAGATTTTCTAGGATTTGATTAAATGTTTCCTACTTAGAATAGATTTTTTGAAACTCAAGTACCTTGCGCATTGTACAACTGATATATAAACTCTCTCTCTCTCTCTCTCTCTCACACACGCGCGCATATATATGACAGCCACTTACTTAAAAGTCTGATGTTTATCAGCATCCTCTGGAGCTTCTTCCACTATGCATCAAACAAGTCGTTCAACTTGAGCTCTTTCCTGCAAACTACAAGACAGGTAAGCAGGAAATTAGCTAGTGCATGACGAAGTGGGGATCTTGGAATTGTCTCTCCTCCTGAATATTTAGGCAATAAAAATGGTACGGAAAGAGGATATTTTTTTCTTTATTTAAAACAGATGGGAAATAAAATAGCCACAACACCATGTAAAAGGGAAACAGTAATTCAGATACTTGAAAAAGAGAATGATTACGGTAATCTATAGCAATGAATCAAGAGAAACATTTACAACTCCTACAAATAATTTACACTTACAAAAAATAACAATTAGATATTTACAAATTCTACTATGGCTCCCAAATACATTTACACATTCGACAACAAAATAAGCCTTTATCATAATAAATTTTGGTAGCTATATAAAATCCTTTCCCGCCACTCCACGTCTGTATTTGAACATATCTAAATACTGTACACACGTAACCAGCAACCAATTTATGTTCAACATTTTTTAACTAAGTAACGAAAACAAAGTCCATAACTTACATTCTTCTATCATGGATAGAAGCCAATAAATATATGCTTTGTAGTTATAGACAGCAGATATAACTTCATTACAATTTTTCATTTTTTTTTTTTTAATTTAGACAAGTGTTGTCATCTCCATTCTCAACTACCTTTCATTGCAAAGATTGAAAAGAACCTTAGACGCAGAATTCTCTCCATTTGAATTAGCAGCATATTTATATCTTTATATGCTTGCCTGTATGCTTGTGTGTGATTTTTGAAGATTGGTAATTATTTAGGCATACTCATGAATCTTTTCCAGAAAAGGATTCCACATGGATTAAACAGTTATAAGCATGTTACATAGCTGCATAAAAAAATTTCAACTATCTACTATTATTATGTCAATCGATTTATATCCATCACAAAACGGTCTCTCAACTGTAAGCATCAAAATATCGGTAGTATATGTATTCCTCATTCAAACAATTATTTAATTCTCTTTTTTCTTCTTTTTAACTTCCTTTTCCGTCCATCATTGTATGTGGGAGTTTACCCATGCATAAAACACATAATATCTTGGACTCTGGATTTACAATCCCCGGCCTCCATTTTAACGCCACACAGTAAAATAAAATAGCACACATATATTATGGCACAGTTTCAACCATTCCTCCATTTCTCTTGTGCATAATAAGATTCAACTTAAGTACATTTCTTGCCTACCACTATGACTATTACAGCGCTTTCCACCGTCTCACAAACCATGTTCAAAACTTCAATCAACCAGCTCAATTGCATTATCCATTCTTTTCTCGTTTTCATCCTTCAACATTGCATGGAAGAGTTTATCTAGAATACATTTATACCTCATATATAGCTTTTTACTCTTCTCCTGATCTTTTGTCTCGGGCTTCACATATTCATCTACACCATCAACATCAATCACTACATCACTCAACCTTTCTTCAAATTCTTCAAAACGTTCTCATTCTCTTGCATTGAAATCTAAATTGAAGCCCTATATAAATGACACCAAATCATCCATATTACCTATTCAAGTTAAGTGGGTAAATTGGATATAGATTTGAACTTTGGCATTACTGGATAAGGTGAACCATGAACATTTAACATTTTGAACCCACAATCTTGTTCTGTCATGAGGACATTTTATCAAAATGATTAAAAAAACAAATAAAAGCATTAAAAGAAACATTCATTAAACTTTGAATTTGAACATGTTATCCATTAAACAATGTTGCAGTCAGGTAATTTGTAACTTACAAATTAATAAGACGGCCATTAAGAGCTTTGCACTCTTGAATTATTTCATCTGCATCCAGAAGCTCCTCCAGTGTAAAATTTTCTTTGTCTAAAATGGTCTCCACCTTCAATGGAAATGTTATTAGTGAAAGGACCAATGTTTTTTACTCAAATATTCGAAGGGGAAATGCTTGACATTATCCAACTTTTTTTACTGAACAATATGAAATGTTGAAACATCTAGGAGAAATGACCTCGGAAGAACAAAAAATATGGCTGCTGACATCTCAGCATAAAGCCAAGAGCAATATGAACAAGTGTAAGCATAACGTGAAAATAACATCTCAGTTTTCGGGTTGCGTAAGACCCCTATCAAATATGTGATCAAGGCACTAGTAACATGGCAGAAGCCAGAATATTATTTTCTCCAATTTAATAAACTAACTTTTTCAGGGACAGTGGGTTCTAAATCTTTTATCTAGAAATGGGCTTCTAATAATACAAGTGGAGAGTCTATACACTATACCCAACGCCCTCCCCTTAATGACAGTACCACGTGTCACGATTTGCTCGGGTTACTATTTGATTGATTTCTCATTCACCCAATAGTCAATTGCCGCCCAAGATTCAATTAAATAAATACAACTACTTATGACTTGTGATGATTGAGTAACAAACTAATATATAATCCTTAAGGCGGAGTACAGGAGTCAACACAAAATGCAATTATATAAAGTCCAGTATTTTCTTCGCACTCCAAGACCTACTATATTCCCGTACTTATATACTTGGCAAATTAGACAGTACTCCAGAAATGTAGATCAATGAGCATCATACCGGTGCCCACGAACAACATCCATTACTTGGATCCAAATTAGCACGTAAAAACAAAAGCATAACATATTCTGTAAACAAAATTAAGAGCACGTACTGGAGATGCAGTGGAGAGGTCAGCCATACGCCAAAACATGGTGAACTTTGAAGTGCGATGACACGTTTCTAGACTCACATTCCGATCGATCAACTTAAAGACTCTAGCTTATCTATCCAGCGTCTTGAAACAACTTGTCTCGACGATCTTGAGTCGTAACAAGTAGGGGCAGTTGCCCCCATTGAATTTTGGTCCTTTGTATTTCAATGATAACACTTGAGGGGCAGCCGGTTCTAAAGGCAAGAGAGAAACCTAATCGATCACATCAAAAATTCAAGAGAGATTTTCAAGAAAATTGCATATTAAAACAACAATTTTGGGAAAAAAATAATAAATTCCAAGAAGATAAGGCCAGACAGAATCTTAGATCGAGGTTGTGTTGAAATAGAATCATTTGCAACAATCAAAAAGAGTGCAAAATGGGCACATAAATCCCAATAGATTTAAAGCATGTTTTTACCCCACAGATAAATCTGATATTACAGTTTGGTGATGAAGATGATGACTTATTCTTGTAGAAATCACTGCAACGCAAGGTAAAATTGTGGCCGAGATGGTGAAGCACACATCCACCCTTTTTCCCTCCTTTACAGTAAATTGTTCCCAATTTTATTGCAGTGCCTAGGAGAAAATCCATACCCGCTTGGGAAAGTGTATACACAGGGAAAATTGCCGCGCTAGTTCCAAACCTTTCATTTTCCTTATTTTTGCGACCGCAGCCTCAAACCGTTATATTTAACTGCAATCATATTCATGATCCAAATGACTTATTTCGTCCATAGTACCGCTAGTAAATGTTGGAATAGTAGTTTTGACTCAAATGGAGAAATTAAGTGAGGGGCAATATTGTCAACACAACAACAATAATAATAATCATTATCATCATCGTTTTCTCCTCCAAATACCCCACCTCCACCCAATACCAAAACCCAGGAATCCATTCACTGCCTCCAATTGCCACTCATCTACCCAGCATTGCACAGCCCATTGTCATCACTGTAAACGTCACTACTATCGACCTAAATCTCAAACAGCAATACAAAATCACTCATATCCAAAAATATGTAAAACATTTGCAGAAACACCAAATCAGAAACTCACAGATTCACAAAAACCATTAAATTGTAAATAATAAGACCTATTAATATCGATCAAGTAATTGTTTTCTTACCGGTGATATATAAAGCATTTGCAATCCACATTTTAATAATTCTTGGTTCTGGAAACAATGCGTATCAATTTGTTAAAATGATGAGTCGGAGGGAAGGGTGGGTTTCATTTGAAGCATGTTAATAAAGGAGGTTAATGCATCATTTGTGTCGATTTTTGTGCATGATTTACAATCTTTTTTGAAATTTTCAAGTGGGATTGAGGTTTGAAGTTGAGTTGGTTGTTTGAGTTTTGGCGAGTGTATCAACATTACTGAAAGCTTACCTCTTTGAGTAGTGTCGAAGCCATTTTTGATGTGTTGTGACAAGAATGGATCCCTAATTGAGGAAAATCGAACTGCGCTATACAACTTTATCTTCGCCTTCTTTCAATGTTTTAAATTTTTTTGGATATGAGTGATTTTGTGTTGTTCAAGATTTAGGTTAGTGGTGGTGGTATTTGCATCGGTCAAGATGGGCGATTCGACATCGGGTAGATGGGTGGCAATCGGTAGGAGTGACTTGGGTTTTGGGTTTTGTTGGTTTGGTATATGGTGAAGACAAACAATTATTTTTAGTGTGTTGGTTTTTTGTTTAATTATTGGATAACTTGTTTTTACAATTTTGCCCCTCACTTAAGTTGTCCATTTGAGGCAAAATTACTATTTCAGTGTTGGCTAACGGTATTATGTCGGAAATCAATGATTTGAACCACGGTCACAGTTAAATATAAATGGTTGGGACTGTGATCGTAAAAATGAAAGGTGAAGGTGTAATTTGTAGCAAGATGAAACGTTCGGGACAGGCGCTACAATTTTTCCTTTAAATTATAAATAAAATAAAAATGAGGGCGAATTATCCTTTTTATACATTCCATCAACTTCAGGTTAATTTCATCCTTTTATTTTACTATTTTGTATATACTTCTAATTTTTATTTATCCAACCACTTTATAAATACGTCCTAATTCGAAAATATTTGTGATAAATATACTACAAAGTGGCGATTTTTTTTTATTTTATTTTTTTATATTCTTGTTTTCACAAACACCATGGATCCATCAATTAAATTGATTCAAAGAAATATAAATTAAATGCAAGATTAAAACAATGTTTGAATTCTTATATTTAAATTTCAAAACACACACATATATTCATCTAGTTAATTGTTCCAATAAGATACTTCGATTTTTTTCGTAGAAAAATGATAAAATTTCACTTTTCACATTTATATTTTCGCAAGCATCTTTAATGCATCAATTAAATTTATTAAAACACATGTGAAAGATCCGTTAAACTGAATATAACAGCTGTCTGTAACCTTATCCCGAAAATAATGTTATCATTTCAAATTGTCCAGATATTACATTATTAACTCAAATAACGATTAAATGTGTGAAACGTGAAATTTGACATTTTATTATTTTCTTCCGACTATTTTTTGTAAGTATGATTTATTGGGGATTAGATGAACCACACTTAAAACTGCTGCACATTCCGGACACGGTTCGATAGCCCATGTGAAGTCTAAGGCGGCCGACGGGTGTTTAAATCCTCCTTTAGTTTCTGAAAAATGAGCGTAAAAAATACTCGAGTTTTAACCATTTGTCATTTAATTTAAGTTTATCATTTATTTTATTTTTTCAAAATGACCCCAAACTATAGGGTATTTGTGTAGGTACCCTTTTTTATTATTGGAATAAAAAAAATGAGTTTTTTACTCTCAATTTCTAGAACTTCAATTATGATTTTTTAATTGATATTTGAGAAAGACTAATTCTTGATTTCTTGGTGAAATAAGAATGCTTATTTACATTCAGATACATTCAAAAATCTATTCTCGTTAATTAACATTAAAATATCGAGATAAAAAATGTAATAATATGATTAATGATGTTAAGAGGCTTGTGGTGTACATAAGAATTAAATAGACCATTAAGTGGCTGTTTATTTCATATTTATGCCCAATTCAGTAAATAAGAAAAAATATTTAAAAACGTGATGTAACCAAAAAATTCGTAGTGACGATATAGCTCGCCTTAAATTGAACTATTTTTATAACGTACGTTCTTCGCCAACTGTGATAGTGTGCCGCAAGAAAAAACTCCACGCTCCACCACCGCCTACAACATTATAAATCTTATTACACAAGTCCACTCAAAATATTTCAAAACGTTTATCAGGAAAATAAATTCAATTGACAAAGGTAAAGAATAATGGAATACTTAACTGACATTGGAGGATGAATGTTAGAAATGAGAGATCATAAAAAGAAATAATATAGAAAGATACATTAATAATGTAATACAATTTGGTACAAGAGAGCGATCTCGTCTTTGCCATAAAGACTAAAGAGAGAGAAGATTTGTATAACCCGACACGCTCTAGCACAAGAGAGAACTAATTTTTCTGCTACAAGCAGCATTGATTAGGGTGCAAACATATAATGCTTGATTAAAGGCTCATTTTCCTTTTGGCTGGTGGGATGTGACATTAACATCATTGGCCCGGCAGTTTTCTGAGCCATGTAATTATGTGTCCCACGGGCCTACAGCCAAATCACATCCCAAAACAAAGTGTTACATATATGTGTACATTACAACTTCAGATAAATCAAATACTATCCCTTTTAACTATAAAGTTGAAATAGAAAAGGAGGCCAAAATGCATAACAATACAGTTAATAAGAACATTCTATTTTGTGGTCTCAATTATTGTCATTTCCTCTACTCCAGGGGTGTGCAGGCACAAGCTTGCTTCAGATATCAATGCTATTGCTACATCGGTTGATTGGAGAGAGTGGTAGCATCTACCTCCGTACTATGCCTCTTCTTTTTTCCTTCCCCGTGTCTCGACCTTCTTGGAGCTTCATCCTCGCTTTCACTTTCGTCGTTTCTGAAGTTGTTTCCGGGACCATATTGATCATCCGATTGAGCTTTCCCTCTTTGCTGATTCAATGCCTCATCATTGGGTCCACCAATAGATCCAGCCATACCTTGATCTGAACCAGAACTGAATCTATCATTCCGATAGCCAGATAACGCTTTCTGATCTCTCTTGGGTCGATTAAAATTTTGTGAAGGTTGTGATGGAGGTGGAAAAAATGGCATACCACCTGGTCGCCCAGCTCGTGCTGGGGTTGCAGTGCCAGCACCCATGAAAGGTGGTCTTCCTGGACCCATCATCATCCCAAATCCTCCAGAAGGCCGTCCAGGAAACATCATTCCCGAGCTGGGACCCATGAGCTCACCCGAGAATCTAGGACCATATGGTCCAAAGCCCCGGGGAGCCATACCAAAAAGATCAGGCATAGGAAAACCATCACCACCCATCATGTTAGGTGGGAAGCCCTGCATCCCGGGGAAGGGTCGGGCTCCATGCGCTAGAGGCATGTGAGGAGGCCACATCATTCCTCTGCCCCTTCCCCTTCCTTGAGCTCCTGGTCCAAAACCTTGTCCATAGCTTTCATCCTCTTCTTCACTTTCCTCCTCTTCCTCCTCTTCATTATCTTCAAAGGGTACAATATCTGGGTTTTCACTCCCGTTTTCAGGATTGACTCCCTGAGCCTTCTCCTCTTCTCGTTTTGATTCTGCTGCCACAGAGATTGCCTAGAAAAGGGTAAATTACCATTTTCAACCATCTATGCCAATCAGACCAGTACTAATAACCACAAGTGAAGGCAAATTGTTTTATATCAAAATGTACTATTTTGTATTGCACCTAAAGATTTCTCGCAATGCATGATTTGGAGAAATGGACTAGAAACGTCAAGGGTACAAAGACAAACCAATGAAATAAACAACTATCATGACCCATAAAAGTGTCATGAAATTTAGCTACACGGTTCTCAAGTAATGAGAGACATTTGTGCCCTGCTAAAATTGTTGCTTGTTGAGGTAAAATGGTGGATAGTAACAATGATGCTACTATATTTATGCTTACTTTAGCAAACATATTATTCTTGCAAGAAAAGAATGGCCTAGATACAGTTTATTTAAATGCTCTACAGTTAATTTTTAAGGAAATATAAATACCATAAGTTCACTGTCCGGCTCAAGGTAGAGTAAGGACGCTAACTGCTCACCAATAGAGGGCTCTAACTCTTGACAGTCTCTGCTTATCTGCAGTGACATGAACAAACATCATCAAAGAATAACTTACACATCCCAATTAAATTCGGGACATGTCAATAAATTCAAACAACAGAAGTCTAAGGAGCTTATAGCACAAGACACACAAGTATAAATTCCTAGGCCGAGTAAAATTTATTTGTATCCTCTATATTAACTCTATATAAACGTCCAAGTGTATCAATTTCCAGTAATTCATCTTTATATATTAGCGGTCATGTTGAAGTAAGTAAAATCAAGGGAAATAAGCTTTGGAGAGGTTTATAGATATTTGATTTTTTCAACCAGACAAGATGTTCCCAGATTTTTTCTCTCCCTTTCTTTTATGCTTCGAATTCCTATTTGAGCTTCCACAGCTACTTCAGTACTTGCATGGACCAGATTGAAAAAAATTTAATTCCTATCTCTGTGTTACTGTTGCTCATAAAGGCAATCTCCTAGGGGTTAAAGAAAGCACATGGCTAACCGGACTTTAACTTCATATCATTAAGAACTTTAGCGCAAGACTTGTGTGGCACAAAAAGAGTCAATAATTTGTCTAAGAGCCATTGCAATGTATTTCATTATACAATGAAAGCATAACACATTCTAATGTGCCAGAGAAAATTCCAGATTGCTATTGAAACATAAAGAATATTGACTTCTCTTCAAATTTTCAATTGATTTCAGAACCTAATGAGCTTCAAACGATAAGAACAGAAATTTACCAATATCAAAGTATATCTTAGAGATGGATATAAGAAAGAGTTTCAAGTAAGTACTTTCACTGGTAAGTTCTCATTGAATGGGTTTCTCAAATGCCGTGTTTTATGGAAGGACAATTCACAGAGCTGCATGAAAACATCATGGTTATTAGTTAGCATCCAGATCAGAGTGCTTCTGTGTTTTATTCACTGTAGACGATTTAGAATATGCATTAATTACAGTTAAAGCTGGAAGTGTCGAATAAAGAAAAAACTGTATCACAGAACTATGGTGAAAATAGTCAGCAGCTAACAGAAAATTATGGCAGTCGAGAAAAAAATAACGATGCAGAAACTGGATATCCTCATAATGTTTCTACACTTGCGAATATATGAAAAGGGCAAAACAGTAATGTTTTTATATCATAATGACCTAAACATAGAAACTTTGAAAACAAAGAGCTGACATTTTTGCCCATGAAGTAAAATTGAAAGCACATATTAGAAATCAAGCCAGGTATAAATTGTTGACCCTGAGTTGGTAACAGCTCAGAATTTTGCTTAGACCATCGCCCATATATAAGCATTTTGGGAAAAATGGGTTCACATTGTACAATGGTCAAATCAAGCAATGTGCATATAAGTGTTGATCCATGTGCAAGCTCACATATAATGAAAAAGCATGTACACCGTTTTTTCAGAAAGTATAACAAGAAAACAGACAAAACTTTAAATCCTAACCATTATGATGGGAGTATGGAGTTAATAGCTGAGTATAATTGTTCCATAATTCTAAAGTAAACAACATATGATATATTGTGATGAGCAATTTTCACGCTCAATATTCTGCATCAAAAAGTTTTGTGCACATATTTGAATAACTGTGGTGTAAACGTCACTATTAACTTGTCAAAAATTAAGCTCTATTGTAACATCCCAAATTTTTACTACTAGTCGTTAGAATTAAATTTAGGACTTAAGTACACTATTATTAAAGTTTAATGACTTTATTGGTAATTGACCCAATCTAATGACCAGGATTGAGGATTGTTTGATCAGCTCAACGGTGCAGTGGTGTTTTGCAAGATCGATTTAAGGACTGATTATCATCAATTGAGAATCAAATCCAGTGATATTTCTAAGACCCTTTTTAGAATTCGGTATGGACACTACGAGTTCTTAGTTATGCCATTTAGGCTAACAAATGCTCGTGGAGTCTTTATGGATGATATCCTGGTCTACTCTAGAAGTAATGAAGAGCATATTTAAGGATTGTGTTAGATGTTTTGAAGAAGGAGAAACTCTATGACAAGTTAAAAAAATGTGGGTTTTGGCTGGAGCAAGTAGCATTCCTTGGCCATATTGTCACGGCTCGAGGAATAGAGGTGGATCCCAGTAAAGTGGAGGCAGTGTCGAATTGGTCAAGGCCAACCAATATAGGAGAAATTCGCAGTTCTTAGGCTTAGCAGGATACTATCGGAAGTTCATTGAAAGATTCTCAAAAATATCAGGACCGTGACACAGTTAACACGCAAAGATGTAAAGTTTGACTGGACAAAGAGGTGTGAACGGAGTTTTGAGGAATTAAAACAGAAGTTGATGAATGCCCCAGTGTTAACCATACCCAATAGGTCATGTGGTTTTGTGATTTATAGTGATGCTTCGAAGTAAGGTTTGGGATGTGTCTTAATGCAACATGGCAAAGTGGTTGCCTATGCATCGAGATAATTAATGCTATACGAACAAAATTACCCCACGCACGACCTAGAACTTGCCAGGTTGGTCCGTGCATTAAAGATTTGGAGGCATTATCTTTACGGAGGTATATGTGACATTTATACGGACCACAAAAGCCTCAAGTATATCTTCACCCAGAAGGAGTTGAATGTGAGATAGAGAAGGTGGCTTGAGTTAGTAAAGGATTACGATTGTGAAATTCATTATCGCCTAGACAAGGCGAATGTGGTAGTTGATGCCTTGAGTCGGAAAATGGCAAGTCAATTAGCTATGTTGACTACGCAGGAACCACTATGGAGAGAATTTGAGAGATTAAATCTCGATGTTGTCACCACTCAACCACGTGTGGTCGCTCGAGTAGCAGCTCTCTCTATCCAACCTACACTCCGTGATAGAATTAAAAGACATCAAAAGGGTGTCCCGTCTGTTGAGTATATCAAGTCTGAGATTAACTTAGAAAAGCGGAAGGACTTCACCATAGCTAAAGATAAAGCATTATATTATCAAGGACGGCTGTGTGTACCGGATTTCGAGGAATTAAAAAGAGAGATTCTAGAGGAAGCTCACTCCTCTCCATATTCAGTACACCCGGGAAGCACAAAGATGTATAAAGATTTGAAAGCGGTATGTCAACAAGTGAAAGCTGAACACCAGCGACCATCAGGGTTACTTGAGCCATTGGAAGTCCCGAAGTGGAAGTGGGAGCGGGAGCATGTAACTATGGACTTCGTGATTGGTTTTCCAAGGTCAGCAAGAGATCACGATGCTATTTGTGTCATAGTGGATCAACTCATTTCTTGCCGGTTTGGATGACGGTTACTATGGACCAATTCGCGCAGTTATATGCGAATGAGATAGTAAGGTTACATGGTGTACCTGATTCTATTGTATCAGATAGAGATCCAAGGTTCACATCGAACTTTTGAAAAAGTCTACACCAAGTTATGGGAACTAAACTAAAGTTTAGTACAGCATTCTATCCTCGAACAAATGGGCAGTCTGAGCGGACAATTCAATCATTAGAGGATATGCTTCGGACATGTACACTCGAGTTTGGAGGACAATGGGAGAAGCATTTACCATTAGTTGAATTCTCATACAACAATAATTACCACACTTCAATTGACATGGCACCATACGAGGCATTGTATGGGAGAAAGTGTGGATCACCAGTTCATTGGGATGAAGTCAGTAAGCGAAAGATTTTGAGGCCTGAGATTATTGAACAGACGATTCATGCAATTGAGAAAATTCGCGCTAACATGGAAATTGACCGGGATGGACAAAAGAGTTATGCAGATAGAAAAAGAAAGAGTTTGGAATTTTCAGTTGGTTATCGTATTCCTCAAAGTGGACACGAATGAAAGGGGTGCTACGTTTTGGCAAGAAGGGTAAGTTACGACCAAGGTTTATTGGCCAGTTTGAGATCTTGCAACGTATCGGGAACATCGCATATCAGTTAGCTTTACCTCCAGAACTTTCAGTTATACATAACGTCTTCCATGTGTCAATGCTTAGGAAGTCAGTCTCTGACCCGAGTCATGTGGTCGACCATCAATCTATTGAATTACAGCGAGGTTTAAGCTATGAAGTACCAATAAAAATTGTTAATCGGAAATTTCAAGCCCTCCGAAACAAAGTGATCAAACTAGTGAAAATACAGTGACGTAATCACTCAGTTGAAGAGACCATGTGGGAGCGAGAGGTGGAAATGTGGACCAAGTACCCACAACTTTTCGATGAATTCCAATGCAAATTTCGAAGACGAAATTTATTTTGAGGGGGGCAGATTGTAACATCCCAAATTTTTACTACTAGTTGTTAGATTTAAGTTTAGGACTTAAGTGCGCTATTATTAAAGTTTAATGAATTTTTTAGTAATTGACCCAGTCTAATGACCTGATTGGTTATTGACCAATAGTTTGAGGACCTAAGTAGAAAGTTATTTTGGAAGTTAGATTAAATCATGCTTAAAACATATATAAGTACGCTAATTAGTCATGATTAAGGATGATTCATTGACCA
>CAIGRL010224464.1:0-12537 GCA_903798325.1 Fraxinus xanthoxyloides
TCTCTCCAGCAGAAGACACGACGCCAGTATTTATGTGTTGGACGAAACAGGTTGTATGGGCCAAGTAAAATTCTCAAAAAAGTAAATTAGGTCCGGCCGTAAAAACATCGCTCGAGTGAGAAAGCTACTTCACTCGAGCAAAGGGTCTGTCGCTCGAGCGACAGTGGGACGAAGGTCGAGCGAGGCAGTTTCTGATTCCTCCGCTCGAGTAGCACTCGACGAGCAGCTAGCGAAAAATCGACGTGATTCCTTCTTATTCCAAACATTGAACCCCAAACCCTAAGCTATCCTACCAACTATGAAACTTTACAATTCAGTCCCTAAACTTTTATAATTGTTCAAGTTGGTCATTTTGTTCACAGAATCGCCAATACAAAGTATAAAACTAACAGTTATCATATACGAAGATACATAAAAATGTGCAATGAATAGAAATGAAATATATACCGACACTTCTGTACCAGACTATCAAGCGAGAATTCATATAACGTGTAAGACATCTTATCACAATCGTTGACATTTGCTAAGTCCACCTTTCTCCTCTACCCACAGAGCAGTGATTTAATAAGAAGTTCAAAACATACTATCCTTCATGGGTGGGCATTGAAGAAATCCAAGTCGTCCACGATGAAAAGAGTTTCCTGATGTATCCCCGCATTTCGATCTCTGGTTCAATAATTAGTGCCAACCTAAGCTTGTTACGATCATTACGATTGTCACATTTCAAGAAAACCTTCACCAAGTCATTACAAGTTATCCGGTCTCTATAGGTAAATATCTTGCCCTGTAGCTGAGTTTTCTCTAGGATTTTCTTGGATTCAAGTTGGTCATTTTGTTCACAGAATCGCTAATACAAAGTATAAAACTAACAGTTATCATATACGAAGATACATAAAAATGTGCAATGAATAGAAATGAAATATATACCGACACTTCTGTATCAGACTAACAAGCGATAATTCATATAACGTGTAAGACATCTTATCACAATCGTTGACATTTGCTAAGTCCGCCTTTCTCCTCTACCCACAGAGCAGTGATTTAATAAGAAGTTCAAAACATACTATCCTTCATGGGTGGGCATTGAAGAAATCCAAGTCGTCTACGATGAAAAGAGTTTCCTGATGTATCCCCGCATTTCGATCTCTGGTTCAATAATTAGTGCCAACCTAAGCTTGTTACGATCATTACGATTGGCACATTTTAAGAAAACCTTCACCAAGTCATTACAAGTTATCTGATCTCTATAGGTAAATATCTTGCCCTGTAGCCGAGTTTTCTCTAGGATTTTCTTGGAAGCCGACCCTTTAGGTAATTCACCAAACTTCAAGCCGGTGATTAATGCGAACTCCGGCATTCCAAATCTTGCAAACCTTTGGTTCACCTTGAACCAAGCCTTGAAACGTTTTAGGCAAATGACTAATCTATTCACAATTCCATGAACTAATTATGCAGATAATTTGAGCTTCGACAACTTTGCAACATGTCCTATGCAACTTTTCTCAAATATAGTCTTTTGTTGTTCATCACATATGTTGAGGACAACTGTTATATATTTGGTATTGCTAACTTGTGAAATCCGGGCCTAAACGCGCTCTTCTGCTGGAGTTTTGTATCGGTGTGAAGAAGTTATCTACAAAACCAAAAACGAGCAAGACAAATAATATAAGAAACTACTAAAAACAAAATAATGTTTTTTAATTGATTCTTTTAATGAATGGCAGATCCCCATCCCTACCTTCAAAATCATGATTTTGGAACTTTAATGTAATGGGAACAATAAGAGAACTGTAGGAACCTACTTGATAATAATCCAATTCGGCTTAATTTAAGTTAGCAATTCACTTTAGAAAATAGAAATAAAATAGATGGCACAGGAAAGAACAATGTGTTTGGAACAAAACTGTTCAAATGCATAACTATAGATTTCAGTGCCCTGAACATCATAGTCTTATCGGTGGACATTACTTCTAATATCGTTAACATAAAATTCCATCACTAATATATCGTCAAAATATATGAAAATTAGAAGTTTCCATACGCAAAGAAGGCTTTAACTAGTTAAGATGGAGACATCATTAATTTTATCTACCATTTTAAACAACGAACGCCAAATCCATAGCATAAGATGTCGCAGCTCAGGATTGGAAGGATAAGAAGGGGCCTATACTACAGCACCAAAACATGACCCACTCATTTTTTACTCAAATAACTAATTTTTACTCAGATAACTACAATAAACCTGCAAAAATTTATCCACAACTTTAAACAACAAACAAAAAATCTATAGCAAAAGATGTTGCAACTCAGTTTTATAAGAAGGATAAAAAGTTATTTTTAATAAAACCTTAAACCCTAATAATTTTTAATATGAAAAAAAACCCCACACATAAGCGGAGGGAGAGTAACTTTCAAACAATATGAAATTCAAGTTCCATTCAACCAAGAAAAGGTAATAAAGAACTTAAATCAACACAAAAGATAAAGCAAAAAATGATTTTTTTTTTTTTAAAAAAATAGATCGTTCGTTTGTTACATTTTAACTCCAAATTCAAACAAATTTTCAGCAAAATCGATAAATATTACAACAATCGAATCCCTTCCAAGAGTTTTACTATAATCAACCAACAATAATTAACTCTATATATGAGCCGAGTATAACTGTAGTCACTTAAAATGATCGACTTTTAATTGCAACAAGAATAACTTCTTTCTATATAATGACAAGTATGATTAAACATAAAATTTTGTTGGTGGTGCCATAATCAATTAATTCACACAATGAAGTAGATTTCGATTATAAAATGAATACATAACTAATCAATTGAAAGAACATAACAAATAGAATAGATCATATAGAACAACCTGGGTAAATGATAGCAATCTCCACAAGGAACACTCAAATGGATTTACCAATAGTGAAAGGATGACTACATATGCTTCAATAAGAGTGCAAATCTGAACGACACATAAAAGATAAAGAGGTAGCTCAGCAGAATTCTTGCTGTAACAAACAAAATGCAACAAAAGACTAAAGATTGATGATCCACGATAGTGACTTGAGCGGTTGGAGAGCTTGTTTGGTTCAATAGCGAAGACCAAAGATTGGAGCCTCAATACTTGAAATACACAACATCAACAAAATAAAATTCAAAAAAAAAAAATAAATGAGAATCTGATCGAGAGATAAGAGATAAAAAGGCAGCTCATGTAGAAATCTTACCATAACAAGCAAAATGTGACCAAAAATTCAAGTTTAGGGTTAGTGGAGAAAGGCAGAGAGCTGAGCGTTGATCGACGGCAAAAATTTGGGCGGTTGGAGGGCTCGTTTTGTTAATCAGCGACCAAAAATTCAGATTTAAGGTTAGTGAAGAGGCAAATGTTGGAAAATTCCAACGTGTGGGGCCACGCATGTATATATATTAAAATGTGTAATGATATGTTAAAAGTTTAGTCAATTAAGTGATCTATTAAAATAAATTTTGGACTAGTGGGTATTAAATGTTATGGGAATAAAGTGTAGATACTAGAAAGTTATTTTAAATTGATGATGAGTCAATTTAAAAAAAGTGAACGATAATAATTGCTCAATATAGTTACTATATCATGGGGGCATGGTTCCCAATTGAACGTCATTTTTCAATCTCTTTGCATCCCCATCAACATAGAAGAATTGCATATCAATTGGAAGATCATAACATGTATAATTAAAGCAATCAGATACATGGATCAATGTATGCTTCCGCTTCTAATCTTCTCTTTGGTTTCAACATAGAGGATTTACATGCTTATGAAAAGGTTTGGTAAAAGGTTTAGTAGGAAACTTAATCCTTTCAATTACTTCAGCAAAGAGTTGAGTGAAGATTGGAAAGAGAGGATATGCAATTTTCGCAAATGAGTGCAAAGTAAATGTAATCAATAACCCTAACTCGAAAGAGAGCAAATGGAATTCTTGTAAATGGATACACAATAAATGAATATCTTATGAATTGTTTATTAAGGAGAAGGTTATCTTGACAAATTTAAAAAAAGAGAGTGAAATATGTATTTCTGTTGCCATCTTAGGTGGCCTTGAAATGAACCAAATAAATAAATAAATCCTTTGTACCAGTTACTCGCAGAAGGTAGAAGGTTGGGACTTGGCATATAAAGGGATACAAAATGTGTCTCGTCCTTATATTCAATGACTTGATTCATTATAAGAGAGTAAAAAGAATGACAAAGTCACTTTAATTAAAAACTATTTATTAATTCAAATAAAATGAAATAATTTCGAACGAACAATAGCTAAAGCTCTCTATTAGATAAAGTTGTTTTAGTTGTAATCCTCCATTTTCTTTAACTTCGGTTGAAAAAGAGAAAAACTATATATTAATTCAAATAAAATGATGCAACCTCGGTTGAACAATAACTAAAACCCTCTGTTTGATAAAGTCGTTTAAATTGTAACACTCTATTTTCTGTAATTTCGGTTGAAAAAGAGCTAAAGCTCTCTACTAGATAAAGTTATTTTCATTTAGGTTTCAATTTTTTTTTTTAAATAGAATAATTTTCTTTGACAATGATAGGAGAGGAATTCTTAGACTAATAGGAAAATGAGTATATCTACCCATTCAAACATTCGATGATTGGGACGATTGTGGAGTATTATCGACGAATTAATAATATTTTGAAACTCAAATTGCACTTTTATTTCAGCACGAAGAAAAAATTGGAAAAAAAAAAAGAATTTAATCCAAAAAAATAAATTTATTACCCAATAATTTGTTATTCCTAAGTGGCATTTGGTTCCTGCAATACAAAAAAGGAATTAAAAATACTCAAAATTAAGCCTGGTTTGATTTTGTTAAAAATAATGCTTTAGTAAATTTAATAAAAGTTGATGAAATATGTTATCCAAAATTTAATAAAAAATATGGATTATATGAATATTTAATTAGAATTAATTATTAATTTATATTTATATTTATATTAATTTTTTTAGCTAAATCAAATGGCTAAATGGTAAACAAATGAATTAATGATGAGTTATAAAGATCAAATACTATTGTTCTACGAAAGGAGTAGGTTTTGTAGATGGACGGTGAAAGGCCATGGTGGGGCCCAATCATTTATAGACTTTCACCGTCTATGGTGGGGCCAAGTCATCTATAGACTTTCAGCTCCAGGATGTTTCTTGCGCGAAATCTTTAGTCCTCCGCCAACACAACATCGGCATAAGGTATATTTAGCAAATGCAGTCCTCAACTTTTGGTGATTTTTTCACCTTTCTTCACAATTTTTATATCTTTCACATTCAACTATTTTATCTTCAATTTTTGAAGCATCTAAAAAATAAATCTTAAGTTTATGAGAAAGAATATTGACCCAAATCCCACAATGGCCTTAAACCCTAGCTTACTTGTATGGTCATCCGACTCATCCCTATCCCCTAGGATCAACGAAGTGGAGTGGGACTAGATTGATTGGTTATTATCCCTGCTTCGGGAGGCGAGACGAGAGCAATACAAGAGTGGGGGATTTAGAAAATCTCTTTTATCATCCAATTTAATTAATTAATTAATTAATTATTTATTTTTTATTAAATACCATTTCTTATTTTTTAAAACATGATTTACATTATAAAACATAAAAAACGAGGAATGCAGAGTCGATCGAGGACGAGGAATTTCCTATGTGCACTGTCATTAATGTATAAAACATATTAAATATCATCTCATGTGTACGCTTTCGTTAATGTATGAATTTCCAATTATTAATTCTCAATTAATTAATATTCATATTAAATCAATTAATACTCATTTTCATTTGTGTATTTCAATATTATTAATTCTAATTATAAGTTAATTAGAATTTTACATTTAATAATGTATTTTATTATTCACGTCTAACATCAAGGTTTGCTTAATTAAAAATTAAATAAATGATTTAACGTTTATAGTCACTTATATATTCCCTAATATCAATTTTAAATTAATTAAAATTTAAACATTTAAACATTACTTTTATATCACTTATAAAACATTTCATAATAACGTGCAACACACATTCAATGTTTAACTATTATTACAAAATTGTTCTAAAAGTTAAAGATTGAATAGTTACGTACTAAAGTTAAAATGGGATGAAAGTGCAAAATGGTGAAAAGTTTGGAATCACTCATCCCTCTCTCCTTGCATTAGAATAAACTCACAAACTCTCTCACCCTCCCCTCCCCTTCCCTTCCATCTCTAGAAATTCATATATGAAGGCGCAAGAGAGCATGAAGAATTTCGAGTGCGAATTTGTAAAAACCCGATTTTCAGAGAAGCGAAGCAACATCAGAATGAACCCATTTGTGACTCCCGTCCGAGGAGCCATAAAGCTTCAAATTTTCGCATGGCTTCTGAAAAGACTAAAGCTTCGCTTGTAAACTGTGTTTCCACTTGTTTCGTAAACCCATGTAGAAGTGGTTTTCATAATATACCATGATATATTCTCTCTATCCATTCAGCTGTGTTCTGTCCATGGCGAGAGGCTGGCTGCAGATTATGCTTTTATTGCAGTCAGGGCCGGTCCTGTGATTTTCAGGGCCTGAGGCGAACTTTCAAAGTTGGGCCCCCTAAAACAACGTAAATGCAACGTATTGCTAACTTAACAATGAAAGGTAGAACACCAAACAAATAAAAGAACAAAAACATTATATTATAAAGTCCATGGTCATGTTAACAAAAACTACCTAGCTTCGACACTTATTTCTAATCATTTCAAGGTAAGTTTTTATCTGACAAGCTATTGGACATCCAAAGACAATTATCAAAGTCCAGCGTCACTTTTTTGTTGCGTATTAGCATAAGTAGAAGTGCTATTGAACTTAAATAAACAAACATCCGGTACTTGAAACTCTAGGTATTATACATCCTCAAAATAAATTCATCAATCTCAAATTATGAATAAGTTGTAACAAAATGATGAAAATGAATATTCTCATATAAGTAAAATATTCGCATTTCGATTCATCTAATGTCTACTAACCCAAGCTGGTAAACTGATAGTATGGCAATGGCCATTTTAATTTGAGTAAACGAACCATTATTGTGTCATCAAATTAAAAGTACGACTGAAACGAAAATCACTTGGGCATATAAGAATGATACTATGTTGAATAGTTCAACAGCTGAATCAAAATGCTGAATGAAACCCAAACACATTTAGTGCCTCATAATTTGAATATAACAAGACAGTTCCTAATATAACAAGGCAATTCACTGCAGGCCAAAATTCCAACAATTTCTTGTGAAGTTTTCATCGGTAAATTATGCACAGAATGACAGAAATAAGGGGGAAATAAACAAGTTTACCTAATAAATATCTTACATCCATAAGCCTCAAGATTTAATCTAACAACACTGAAAGCCAAGCAGATGAAGAACAAGAACAACATCCACCAGATTGTACACTACAATTCTACAAAAACATTGACCTTCGTCAAATTCTCACAATTCCCAACTAAAATTATTCGAAACCCACAATCAAATAGTCCAATAAGTACAAATTATTCAAAACACACTGAAAAATGACGTTGGGTCACACATACNAATTCACTGCAGGCCAAAATTCCAACAATTTCTTGTGAAGTTTTCATCGGTAAATTATGCACAGAATGACAGAAATAAGGGGGAAATAAACAAGTTTACCTAATAAATATCTTACATCCATAAGCCTCAAGATTTAATCTAACAACACTGAAAGCCAAGCAGATGAAGAACAAGAACAACATCCACCAGATTGTACACTACAATTCTACAAAAACATTGACCTTCGTCAAATTCTCACAATTCCCAACTAAAATTATTCGAAACCCACAATCAAATAGTCCAATAAGTACAAATTATTCAAAACACACTGAAAAATGACGTTGGGTCACACATACAAATACCGAATACGCATACCCATAAAAATGTATGTACATAGAGAGAGAGAGAGAGAGAGCGCTTACAAGTTGAAGTAGTGGACGAACTCACGAAAGACAAGAGTGCGAGGCTCAATAGAAGCGAGAGAAACAATTGAATTGCATAGGAGAGAGAACCGGAGGAAGCAAATTACGCACTGTGCAATTCATTTACAATCAATACAAAAACTCTTTTTTCCCGCTAGTGCCCGTTTCTTGTATGGATTGGGTCTTAAAAAAAAATGGCCAGCCAAATGAGCCCCCCTCTTATTTTGGGCCCGAGGCAATGGCCTCATTTGCCTCTGTGCAGGGCCGGCCCTAATTGCAGCCGCAGCTTGCGTGTTGTACACGTACCTCCCTCCCCTATGTTTTTACAGCTTATTTGTTGTTTAGGAAGTATATTTGCAGATTTTATTCCGTTCTTGTTTGAAAATCTATTGTATTTCGTCTTGTTTTCTTAAGGGAAAATTGTAGCAGTGGTCCCAAACTTTTCGACTTTTAGCAGACTTTACCTTAACCTTTAGTTTGTACCATCAGAAGTCCCAAACCTTTCATTTTCTTGTAAATGGGTGGATTCATAAATAAAATTAGTACAACTCTTGTTAAAGGAGTTGACCAGTAATTATAACCCACAATAAGTAGAGAATTGGATAGAGGAACACCATAATGTCGATGCCATTGTAGGAAAGTCAACGAAACTTTAGCAAAAGCAGTATAATCAACTCAAATCTCATTAAGCTTCACGAGGGAAGGAAATTGACTCGACAAAGACTCCTTTTTGTTGCTTAATAACAAGGAAAATAATTTTATATAATAATAACATATGCTCAGAAACAAAACAGACTTTTAAACTAAGGATTATGTAAAAAGGAAAAATAAAAATTGAACTGGTGAAAAATTGATCGACGTATGCTCTTCAATAACTCGTTTTTTGAGATATGGTTTGGGTTTGGCGAGGTAGGGTGGGATGGATGGGGAGGGGAGAGGGAAGAAGATGATGGAGAGGGAAATGGGAGGACGATGAACAGTTCTTTTTTGTTTTGTTTTGTTTTTTTTTTATGTTATGTTAAAATAATAAAGTTACTATTTTGCTCTTTTTAAATTTGGTCAAAATAAACTTTTCTAGTCAACTAATGGTCAAATGGATGGAATCCATCCATTTGTCATTGCGCTACAATAAAATGAAAGGTTTAGGACTTCTGGTGGTACAAACTAAAGGTTAAGGTAAAGTCTGCTAAAAGTCGAAAGGTTTGGGACTGCTGCTACAATTTTCCCTTTTTTTTAATTCAAAAATGCAAAATTTGTGGACATGAAATATACAATATTTGGACCGGACCATTCGGTTCAATCGTGAACCAGCCTCAATTTATCATACTTATTTTGTTGGGCTCACCTTACATATGCATTTGGCGGGCCAATTGTTAATGCTCATTTTATAAGAGATTCTTACTCCATTGATTCACTCTTCTTTCGACGTAGGATATGTGAAACTAATTCTCAATGGGTTAATTTCACAAATGGTCATTGAATTTACATAAAAATTACAAAATGGTCACTAAATTTTAAAACTTGCACAAACGGTACTCAATTTACATGCGCTTTGACAAACGGTAACTGGAATTTAATTTTCTTTCACTAACGGTCATTGAAGGGACCGTTATGATTTTAATTCAAACTTAAAGAACTAAAACACGTGAACATATAACTTTGAGGACCTCAAGTGCAAATATCATGAAAAACCCTCCCCCAAAACCATTTTCAGCCACCACTTTGAGACGAAGTTCTACCACTTTTCGGCCATCAAAACCACCAGACCAACACACTGCCTTGAAGCCCTCGCTGCCATCTACGTAACACACCCAAGAATCGCCCCTAAATCCGGTGGATTTGGCCGGAATTTCGTCTCAAAGTGAGCCGTTCGCACAACACAAAACTGCCAGCCGCCACTTTGTGAAGAAATTCCACCACTTTCCGACCATCAAAACCACCGAACCAACACAACACCTTGAAGTCATCGCTGCCCTCTACGCAACCCACCAAAGAATAGCCACTAACTCCGACGGATTTCGCTGCAATTTCGTCCCAAAGTGGGCAGCTCGCACAACACAAAATTGTCGCCACACAAAATTGCCGCCGCCACTTTGGGATGAAATCCCACCGCTTTACGGCCACCAAAACCACCAGAACAACATACCACCTTGAAATCATCGTTGCCCTCCACGTAATCCATCCAAAAAGTCCACTAATTACGGTGGATTGGGCTAAATTTCTCCTAAAGTGGCGGCTAGCAGTTTTGTGATGTGCGAGTGGCCCACTTTAGGATGAAATTATGGCCAAATCCGTCAAGGTTAATGGTGATTCTTGGGTGGGTCGCGTAGAGGGCTGTGAGTATTTCCAGGGGGTGTGTTGTTCTGGTTTTTGGTGGCTGGAAAGTGGTAAAATTTCATCCCAAAGTGGTGACTAGCAGTTTTGTGCTTTGTGAGTGACCCAATTTGAGACAAAATTCCGACCAAATCTGCGGGAGTCAGTGGCCATTCTTGGTGAGTTGAGTAGAGGGTAGCGAGAATTTCAAGGTGGTGTGTTGGTCTGGTGGTTTTGGTGGCCAGAAAATAGTGGAATTTTGTCCCAAAGTGGCGGCAACAGTTTTTTGGTGTGCGAGCGGCCTATTTTAATACGAAATTCCGGCCAAATCGCCAGATGTATGGACGATTCTTGGATGGGTTGCGTAGAGGGCATGGTAGTGTGTTGGTCCGATGGTTTTGGTGGCTGAAAAGTGGTGGAATTTAGTCCCAATGTGGTGGCTGAAAATGGTTTTGAGGGATGGTTTTTGATGATGTTTGCACTTGAGGTCCTCAATGCTATATGTTTTAGTCCTTTAAATTTGAACTAAAATCATAACAGTTCTTTAGTGACCGTTTGTGGAAGCGCGTGTAAATTGAGTGATGTTTTTGCAAGTTTTAAAATTTAGTGAATGTTTTGTAATTTTTATGTAAATTCAGCGACCGTTTGTGAAATTAACCCATTATTTTTCGATAGAAGCATATGACAATTAAATTAAAATTTGACCATTATTTTCATTTTGAATGATATGAGTCGAATTTTGCACTATGCAACATTTCACAAATGAATTCTACTTTAACACAAATGATAATGAGTCCAAAATATATGTGCACCGATGAATTCATTAATCCAAGGTTTTAAGATTCTCCAAATGAAATAATGCTCATGGGTGGCTAACATAACACAAAGGGTTAATTTCACAAATGGTCATTGAGTTTACCTAAAAATTACAAAACGATCAATAAAATTTAAAATTTGTAGAAACGGTCACAAAAGTTTCATGCGCTTTCACAAACGGTTGCTGAAATTTTAATTTGTTTCACAAACGGTCACTGAAAGATCGTTATGATTTTAATTCAAACTTAAAGAACCAAAACACGTGGACATAAAAACTTGACCACCTCAAGTGCAAATTTCTTGCTATTAAGTGCCACATTTGGAGTAAATTAGATGAAAATTGTATAAATGATATTTTAATTCTCGTTGCACCTATATACGTACAAGACCATAAATTTAGATATGAGATATAAATATTTTTCTATATTTTGAGTGATCATATATAGATTTCCTAACTTTTAATTCACTTTTATTTATTTTAGTTCACATGAAAATATAGTGTATTTTTGTTTAAAAATAGTTGACTTACCTAGAAATTTTGCACTTGAGTTGGTCAAACTTATGTGTCTACGTGTTTTGGTCCTTTAAATTTGAATTAAAATCATAACGATTTTTCAGTGACCGTTTGTGAAACAAATCAAAACTTCAATGATCGTTTGTGAAAGTACATGAAACTTCAGTGACCATTTCTGCAAGTTTTAAACTTCAGTGACCTCTTGTAATTTTTAAATAAGTTCAGCGATCGTTTGTGAAATTAATCTAATTCTCAATGGTAAATATTTTATAGTTTACTTTATTATTTTTATTAATAAATCATAGTCCCCAACCAGCTATAATCACAAACAAATATATCGGATCGACCCTTTAATCTTTGACCTTTTTTTTGGGTTGATATTAGAGTCGATTTTTAAAACATTCACCCTCGATCACCATTTAGAGGAGCAGAATTGGGGCTTAGGGTTTTAAGTTGTATTGGATTCAAAAATTTGCCATGCACGAAATACTCCCATCCAAAAACGTCGATGCTTTGTCGCCGCTGACCATTGTTATGTATTGGAAATCCATTGCCAATTTTGCACTTCATTGAAACGGTGAAATTGCAAGTTATGTTATGTTATTTTTACTCACAAGAAGAGAGTGAAAATCTCATACAATTGATTTCCATATTTTGTTACTGCTAAAATAAATTTGAGGCGCGACACTCTTTTTAGACCGCGAATAGAGTTTTATATGACCAATATATTAGTTAGTTTTTTCGAACAAATTATTAATTCTATTATGACATTTTATTGACGTAGATGACACAATAATATAATCTAAAATATTATTTAGCTCATGTTTGGTTTAGATTAAAAAAAGATGATCATTTAAATCCATATTTGGTACACATTAAAATTTTCATTTTCATTTTTCTATTAATTTTCAACAAC
>CAIGRL010224468.1:0-11466 GCA_903798325.1 Fraxinus xanthoxyloides
GAGATTTACATTATGGCAAGTGAAGATGCGAGCGATGTTGGCGCAGATGGATTTGGAGGAAGCCTTACTTGGTTTTGATAGGATGCATGCTGTCGGACGCATGATGAAAAGCGGTGTAGGGATCGGAAAGTCCAATCTCAAATTCATCTACATCTCTTGAATTAGATTCTTCAAGATGTTCTTAAGGAGAAGAGTGTCGCTGCATTGTGGTTAAAGTTGGAGCAATTTTGCAGACAAAGAGCTTGACCAGCAAGTTACACTTGAAACAGTGCTTGTATTCACACCAGATATCTGAAGGTACGTCATTGGATGATCACTTAATTATGTTCAAAGAAATCGTAGCTGACTTGGAAACATTGGAGGTTAAGTATAACAAGGAGGATTTGGCTTTGATGTTGTTGTGTTTAATGCAACTATCATATGTGACTTTTAAGGATACTCTCACCATAGAAGAAGTCTATGATTCTTTATTATCTAAGGAGAAGATGATGCATCTTGTTGGAGGATCTAAAAATCATTCTGAAGGCTTGATTGTGCGTGAGAGGAATCAAGATAGGAATTTGGCAGAAATATGAGGGGCAGATCGAAGTCTAGACATGCTGAGAAGACATGTCATTACTTTAAGAAGAAAATGGCATATTAGAGCTGATTGCTTTGCCTTGAAAAATAAAAATAAAGCTGCTGGAGCTACAGAGAAAAGGAAACAATATGTTAATACAACGGAGGCTGATATTGTGAAAGATGAGCAAAGTGGTGGAGAGTTTCTTGTGATTTCTGACGGAGATACTAAATCTAATGATGAATAGGTTCTTGAGTCAGCTTGTGATTTTCATATGTGTCCTAATAGGGATTGATTTTCTACATATAAAAGAGTTTCGAGAGGTGCTGTGATTATAAGAAACAACACACCTTGTAAAATTGTTGGAGTTGGTACAGTTAGAATCAAAATGTTGGATGGGGTCATCAGAACATTTACATATGTAAGACGTATTCTAGAACTGAAGCGGAATCTTATATCTTTAAGTGCACCTGACTCAAAGGACTACAGATACATCGGTGAATGTGGAGTTTTGAAGGTAAGCAATGGTGCTCTTGTTATCATAAAGGGACATAAAAACTCTACACATCTATACATATTGTACAATTCCACAGTGATTAGGGATGCAACAATTTCTACTTCTTCTTTGACAGATGATAAAGTTACATAGCTTAGCATATGAGGTTTGGGCAGATGAGTAAGAATGGGATGGGAAAGCTGAGTAAAGGGAATTTCTTGATGGGTAGAAGACTAGCAAAATAGAGATTTATGAGCATTGTGTCTTTGTGAAATAGAAGAAAGTCAAATTTACTAAAACAAGACATAACGCGAAGAGAACACTTGAATATATCTATTCAAATTTTTGGGGACCAGCCAGAGTACCATCTAAAGGTGGTTATTATTACTTGTTGACATTAATTGATGATTTCTACATGAAATTTTGGATATTCTTCTTGAAGCGGAAGAGTAATGTGTTTAGAACTTTTAAGGAGTGAAAAACATTGGTAGAGAAGTAGATCGAAAAGCAAGTGAAATGTTTACGCACTGATAATAGTTTGGAGTTTTGCTCGGATGAATTCAATAGTTTTTGCAGAGTTGAAGGCATCTTGAGACATTTGACAGTGCCTAAAACTCCTCAACAGAAAGTGTGGCAGAACGGATGAACATAACCTTGATGGAAAAGGTTCGTTGTACGCTTTCAAATTCTGGCTGCCTAAATCTTTTAGTGCTGAAGCTGCTACTATAGTTTATTTTCTGATTAATTGTCCACCCTCGGTTGTCATTGATAAAAAGACACCAGATGAGGTATGGTCTGGTAAACATTCTTACTATTTTGATTTGAGAATTTTTGGGTGTTCGGGTTATGCTCATGAGGATAATGGGAAGTGGAGTCTAGGTCTAGAAAATGCATCTTTTTTGGGTATAAATCAGGTGTGAAGGGATATAAGTTGTGGTGTCCAGAGATTAGAAATGTGGTTGTTAGTCAGAATGTGGTATTTGAAGAACTTACTATGGTTCGTGTTTCATCTCTTGAAGATTTTGATAAAATTGAAGAGCGAAATTGTTCAACTCGAGTGGAGTTGGAAATTAGTTCAGAGAAACAATCAGAGGTTGCAGAACAGTCTATTACAAATCAGTCAAATCCAGGGTTGACAGACAGTAATATCTTACCTACTTTGCCTTCACCACCATCACCATAATATTCAATAGCTAAGGATAGACCTCGCAGACATATTAGACCTCCACAGAAGTATGGGAAAGCAAATTTGTTTGCTTAAGAATTTAGTATTGTTGAAGACATTGATTCCACTGAGGAGCCTACTACATATACAGAGGCAGTTAATTGCAGTTATTCTAGTAGATGGATGATTGCTATGCAGGAGGAGATGGAGTTATTGAACAAAAATAACAACTGGGACTTAGTGACATTACCTAAAGGAAAAAGGTTAGCCCGTTGTAAATGGGTGTTCAAAATAAAGGAAGACACATCAGGGATTGAAGATGCTTGATATAAGAACAGATTGGTGGCAAAAGGCCACAGTCGATTCCGAGTGTTGATTTTACAGATGTGTTCTCACCAGTTGTGAATCATAATTCTATTCAGGCTTTACTTGGAGTGGTAGCTAAAAATAATTTGAAATTTGAGCAAATGTATGTCAAGATAATATTCTTACATAAAAACTTGAGGAGAGCATCTACATGCAACAATTAGAGGGGTTCATAGCTTCAGGGAATGAAGACTACGTGTGCTTACTGAAGAAATCCTTGTAGGGATTGAAGCAGTCACCGAGGCAGTGGTATAAAACGTTTGATTCATTCATGACTGCTCATGGTTTTGATATATGTAATTATGATAGTTGTGTGTACTTTAGAAATGAAAGTGGTGGATCAACTACATTAAATTTTTCCCCTTTTACCGAAAAATATGGAATAGTGGAATCCCTGTGCATTCTATCCCTAAAGCAAATTAAAGAAGTCTGCCTAATGAATGTTTCATCCCATGTTAGTGCCCCAAACATATGATTATCATGTATTTGGAGCTCGGGAAAATGTAAATCGATATAGTTCAAAATGGAGTGTGAAATACATAATTCTATTATTCTGTCAAGTAATGAGGACATATTTGTTGCTAAAGGTGAAATTTAAATTATATTGAAGTAACTTCAAAACAATGTTATGATCCTCATAACTTGAGGAAAATCGAACACTACAGCAAGAATGACAAATATAATAGGTAAACAGTGGAAACATATGTTTGAATTTGTTTGTAATCTCTGCATACACTTGGAATAGAAGAGAATCTTTGTCCATGCACTGTACAAAGGCTACAGAAATATTCAATAACAATGGAAACACAAAATTTTAAAATTGGATAACAGGTTTCGCAATGCATAGAAGAAGAAAAAGTGAACGTACATATTGTGCCATTTATATTTAGTCAAAGCAATGTCATTTTGAACTAGATAAGAATTGTAGTAACTTCGTTTTATAACTAGCACATTTCTTAGACTAGGGTAATGTCGTCGAAAATTTATGTATAACCAAAAAAAGTGAACACTATCAGTAATATTTTAAGAAACGTGCGGAAAATTCTAGTGAAACCGACATCTAAATTTCCATATTTCAAATTTACCCTCGCAAGTTTACTTTTACTGACCATCCAATATTTGAGCTCTAGATTGTATCATGGACTATAAGCATTGAACATAGTAATTCAAAATCATTTCTCAAAAGAAAGAACAAATAAACGGTTGCAAATGCCCTGTAGCATTATTGTTTTCCACACAACGAGTACAAGAGATGCTAAATATTTTATTACTTAGATTAAACTATTGCAATACATGTGCCATAATATGTGCAATGTGACGAGGAGGTTCATCTGATGCAATTTGTTTAACATAGATAAGGGTGTGTTTGAACCACATTATTTTGGAAGAATGTATTCTGAAATAGTAAATTGATGGAGAATGTATGGCTGAAAAAAAAAAGGAAAATTTATTGATGTGAAGGAAAATATTATTTTATTGAAAATATGTTGTTGGAAATGAGTAGAAGAATAAGTCGTTGAAAATATCATCATCATTATTTTATTTTATTTCAGTGTTATATCATCATCGTTAAGATTTTCTAGATTACCTTCAGTAGAGTAAGTCGGATCAATAGCCAAAGAAATAATGCATTCATAATTTTGAAAAATCAACTTTAACTCATCTTACCAAAGATTGTAAAGCAACTAGATATGTCATTGGATTTCTAAAAATGCACCAACTCCAAATATATTTGTTAGATGATGAAGGTGAAGAGCTAGCCTTTATGTAAATTACTTAAATAAATAAGATAAATTAGAATAAGAAAATATAGTGTGACTACTCTTTATTTAAGTGCTAAAATGCGAATACCAAACAAATTTAGAATAAGGGAAAAATATCTAAATTGTGAGGCTTGAGAATAAGAGATTATTGAGAACACAGGCTGTATGAGAATGAGAGTAGAGAAAACTTCAAAATTAGGTGGAAATTGAATTTTGATCCCCTATACTAAAAAAAGCTCTTCAATTTTCTCAGGCAACGGCCTGTGAAATTTGAATGGTGATTAGACATGAATTGTCATTGTAGCAAAAGCACCAAAATGGAGTCATATGTGTTGAAATGGCCCTTCCGAGACACCAGCTAGCATCGCTGGCATGAGAAAATGTAAGTCGACTAGCAGGTCCAAATCCTTATAAATTGGTATATATTTTCATCTTTATTAAATGTGAAATTTTATCCCTTAACATGTCATAGCAAGATAGTGGCTCATTGAGCAAATCGATCTTGAGATTCGTGTGCTCATTTTTTTGAGTTTTAATCTTATCGAATTAATCGTTAGAGTTTAAAGAGCTCTGATATCATATTAAGATTTGAGATTACATTTTAAAATATCAACCTTGTTAAAAGAAATGTTAGTTCAATCGACTAAACGAGCTCGCAAAACAGAATAGATAGCACCAAACGGGGATCATGCTTTACAGAAGGCGAAGACAACCTTGTAGACCCGTAAATAGTGGTTGCTGAGTTCATTTTTCCTACTTTCAATCGTACATTCTTAAAAAAATACCATTCAAAACAAGTTTTTTCAAATTAAAAGCCACCAAGGGCTAAATAAAATATTGCTACTGGAATAGTTGAAAGAGGTGAATTCAGTAGAATAAATTTCACACATTCATAAATACACCACATTTTGCAACAACTCCTTTTCTAATGACTCTATATATTGGACTTCTTGGAGGAGAATTTCTTCATCGGAATGCATTTCCCTTTCACTGAATTCTCTTTTTTCGATTCCTCCGCGGCTGCTTCTCCCAGCTCGGCCATGCTGCTCCTGATCAATGCAAAGATTGCTCGTTCAGTAAGTTAAACTGTACAACTCGACAATATTTGCAAATCTGAATAAGCCGAAAACCCGTATAGTATTATCAAATTAATTCAACTAGAAAAAGTACAAATAATGGGACCGGGAGTACATAACAGTTTGTAAGTACTAGTGCTATTAATGTACAAGCAATACAGTGAATGTGTGTAACAGGTACTGAGACAGAGTTTGTCCAGCAGATAATATATATTCAATTCACATGCGAATGTCAGTTGAATTAATTGAAGTGTCCTCAACTGGAAAAATTGAAAAGAGAAGATTCTCCCTACCATGTACTATCCCAACCCCGCCAAGAAATGGCCCGGTTCGGACTAGAGCAGACACGGATCGTGCTAGAGGCTGACCCACATTCAGTCAAGTTGTGTGCGTATTTCAATAATTCTACTTGTACAATCGAAGTTGACAATATCGATTGACAATCTCTCACATGCGTACGAGGTTCGTATATTTAAAAAACTCAAAAATAAAAAAGTGAATCCCCCAATATGAGAAGTTGTCAATCGAGTTTGTACACATAACATAGCTCTTTTTCTTTTGGATGACCAGCCTAGTTTGAGCGGTTTCTTATTTCAAGTGGCCTTATAGGTGGGGGTGTCGAAAAGCCTAGTGTGCTAAATAGGTGTCAACCTAGTTGAGATGTCCAAGTGTATCTACTTATTCGTATCTCCAAGAATCTGAAGTGAAAAAAAAAAGCTTGAGTTACCTTTCTTCATTGTGGGAGGATGATTTCTTCAATCCAGGTTCAACCTGAATTCTTTCTTCAATAGACATCGACTCAACAATGCTCCCACTGAAGTACTCTTTCTCCTCGGACTGCAAGTTCCCGAACCTCGGATTCTCTGACATACAACTGATCATCTCATCCTCCTCCACTGCTAGCTTCGAGGCCGCCTTGCAGACTACCCCTTTATACAGACCACCACCACCACCTTTCCGAGCCACCGTGCCCGGTGTTGGTTGCTTCACAATTGCAGCCGGTACACTCTTCTTAAACGACCCCGATCCGCCACAAGCAATAAGGCTTAACAGCACAGAATTTCTAGTCAATAATGTCTTGTTTCCCATCAAATCACCATCTTCAACCACCTTGGAAGTTTTTGATGGAGGGGTTGAAACTGTGTTTTCAAGTTTTAATTCAGTTCTAATGTTTTTATTTGGTTCTTCCTGTTGCAATTCAGCAATTTCATCGGTAGAGACTCCTCTAGAACATCTAGAATGGGGCGTAGTGGAGCTCGTGGAGCTCGTTTTCTCCTCGTACTCTTCTTCCTCTTCGTCCCCTACTTCTGCATTATCTTCATCTTCATCTCCACGATAATGGTTGCTCACAAGTTCTTCTGGCTCGGGGTGTCGTTTTGAAGGTAAATATTTGTGTTTTGGCTGCAAATTTGTGTCTTGTTGAAATTGAAGAACATTGCCAACTTGAAGATGTTGCAATTTCTCTGACATTAAACATGAATTGTGAACAACATTAAAACATAAATAAGCACAAATTTTAGCCTCAATTTAGGATTAGGTTTTATTATCAAAAAGAAAAAAAACTAACCAGTGCAACCCTCAATTAATTCAGACCCTTTGAGTACATATTCAGCTCCTTCTGATGGATAAATAATATCATTCTCTGCCAAGTCCTTCCATACATAGCCATTCTTGTAGCTCCTACAATCAAATATTACTAGTCATAAATGCATTCATTATACGCGTAAATTTCTCGGGTCACCAACTTTCTTGACCTTCTGGCATTGGACTGACGTTAGCCCATTGCCACTCATATATGCAACACGCTTGGCCAAGCTTTAGAAAAGCTAAATTTAACTTTTTTTGACACTAAAGTATAGAAAAAAAAAACTTTTTAGCTTAACAAAGCTTGATCCATTGGCTCATGAATTTGACGAACCCTTTGCGCACACATATATATTTTCATGCAATGTAAGCATCTAATCTTTTCTAATAATGACTAGAATCAAAAGTGAGGAAGATTAAGGGTAAGATACCTTTTGCAAGACCAAGAATAGAGTGAAGGCATTCCTTTACCTCTTAGAACAGTGAGGCGCTCCATTACATCTGTTTCATTCATTAAACTCATTACAGATGTACGATGAAACATCATAGTACACTCGCTCATCTGAGATGAAAAAAACTCGAGAAAAACGCGAAATGTTTTTAATACCTTTCAAACGAAGCTGTTGATGAACCAGATGAGTTACTTCCATGTAATGTGGGTGCTCAAGATGGCCATTTCTTGATAAATAGTAAACAACTTGAACATTCTTGAATGTCGGTTTGATCACTCTTTGTTGCATACATGCTTTTGCTCTCCCTGGACTCATTTCTCTACACCTTGTTCTCCCTGGAAAATCCATTAAAAATAAGCACCTTTGTTTTTATTTCTCAACTTATGTTGAAATTGAAAATACACCAAACCCTACTACCCCTTTTATACAGGATCTACACGAGCAAAACAGATATATACTCTTGGATAGAGACATATAAATGCCTCGAACGCCGCGTCTACAGAAAATTCTTTCAACCTAGGGAGAGAGGGGGAAAAAATGTCTATACATAATATTTTACTTAATGAGGTAGGGTTAAGTGAGAAGTTATTTAATTGATGAGATTTTGATCAAATTAAATTTCGTCAAATCATTTGTTAATAAACCATTATGCAAGTTAGTATGTATATTTAGCACAATCGAAGTGAGAATATATACAAAGCAGTTGTTCTACATGTACACAACAACTTATTCAATGGTTTATAAACACATGACATAACAAGATTTAATTAGATCAAAATTTTATCAATCAAATAGTTTTTCCACTTATATTTTAATACCTCATCATTATGTAAAATATTATGTACAAAAAACATTTTTCTATAGCGAGTTAAGTGTTAATTGGGACAAGTTGATCGTTGGCTCGCCTCACTAGCAAGTTAAGCAACAAATTCCTCGTGTGAGCCAGCTCACAAGAGTTGACTTGCGTAGTTGGCCGAGCCAAGTCTGGCTACTTATCTCGACCCATTTATCACCCCTATAAAGTAAAGCTTCACATATACCCAGGCTTTCCTAGTCATATAACTGTATTGACCTTTTGCAGACTGAGACAAGGAAGAACTAAAATAAAAATTATTGAATTATTTCAGGAGTTAAGGAATCAAATTTATCTCGCAAAGTGTCGTTGGTGTGGATTCATTGAAAAGTTTAAGGTCAACAAGCACATAAATCCAGCTCGGTTAACCAAGCAAATGAAGTTGCAAAAATAATAACGAGCTATCGATTCTCTGTGCACCCGAGCGGAATGTGGAAGAAGTTTAGGACATGGTTGGAACAGGTTGACCTTTGGCTTGGTTATACATATGGAGACATCATCAATTACTTGAAAATTGTTTAAGCAATATGAAATAGAATATAAAATGCGTTAATATAGAGCTTATTTTACTATTTGTCGTTTTGGTGTGACCCAAATTTCTTTTGATATGATGTTTGATTAAATAGAAGAAGTTTTGATTTTAGGAGTCCTAATTAATAAAGATCAAATTTTATCAAGGATTGAAAGTTTGAGAGATGTGTTATATAATTGTGTAGTTTCTAAATGAGAATCGATCAAATATAGTTGAAAAGAATATTAAAAACTGGTTATATATGTGAGAAACGGGCAAATTGGCCATGCGGTCACATGGCCATCGTTAGGATCTTCAAGTCCTTATTATGGTTGCTCTGTGCGGTTGCATAAAACAATTTTTTAACCGTTGGACATATTTAAAAAAAAAAAAAAATTGTTTGATACCTTTTCAACCTCAATTTCCATCTTTTTGTGAAAAGTTGGCGCCCATACGAATGTGTATGAAGAAATTCTATAAATAAGGATAGAATTCATAGTTTATAAATATATAAAAATTCTCTCTTATGCTTTGTGATATTCATCTCAAACTCTCTCAAAATTCACTTAGAATTTTCTTATAAAACTTTTCTTTGTTCACTTTTTTCGGGTTTCAAAAGTGTTATTTGCAACATGTTCTTGACTTGAAATCCGCTAAAACTATTTGTGTATTAGTCAGCATTTTCATTACCAAGAGTGCACAAATAAAGCTTTTAGGATAGTATTCTTTGTAATTCAAGTCTTCTACTTTTTCACTTTCTAGTTTTTCGGTTATACATTATTTCCAGTTTGTATTCATTTTGGAGGTTTTGTCATCTACTTCGACGAAAACAAATTATTTCAACAAGATGTGGATGCAAGTGGGACAAGAGCCATCCCTTATCTTTTTATTGAACACAAGAGAATATGCTTAGAACACTTTTGAACCCATGTTTAGTACACATTCTTTCAAAATACATTATTTTAAAACTCATTTTCAACTACACATTTTTCAATAAAATAATATTTTTCATCATATCAATAACTTTTTTCTTAATTTTTAACTCATATTTCTGTCATATCACTATTTAAAATATATTCTTTTCTCAATAATATCCATCAAACACACCTCGAATACATTAATGAAGATTGGGACAAAATGTCGCACTCACCTTATGCGTGTTTATTTATTAGGTTAATCTGTGCAGTAATTGATTATTGAATAAATTTGGGTGTTCTAACTTTTGAAATGTGGAAAAAGCAAGAAACGCATATTCTTGCAAGCGAATTTAAGATGGATCTTTTCTATTTTCAATAGCTAGGGGTGTGCAGAATCTAGGACATTAAAGTGATCGGTTAATAATAAATGAGATTTACTTTTACATGTTGTAGTCAACCCTTTATTAACGTAAGAAGGCAATTTCTATGTGCTTTTTTAGCTGTTAGCACTGCACCAGAGTACAAACTTTTTGTGGTGGCAATGGTGATAATTATGGCATTTTTCTTAACTTTTTACCCTCCTGATCTTGCAGTTATGATAGGAGAGTAGAGGGCAATATGACCAGGTCTTAGTGCGTCAAGCCGTCTGAAGTTTGGACGAGTCTAAGCCCGACTCGCTTGTTTTTTGTATTGGGATGGGGTTTTGGGGTCACTGTGCCCCCAATCATCCGAGGTTTGGATGAGTCTAAACTCGGCTCACTTGTTTTTGTATATTGGGAAGGTTTTTTTTTACTGCATTTCACTATTTGATGGAGAAACCGAGAAAGTGTCTGTTTCCATCCATTGAAGGCCAATTTGAAACAAAAATGAGAAATTATGGACTTTAAAGTCCTGATAATTTGATCAGGACCCAAAAACTCTAAGTGATACTTTGAGGACCGTGGCTGCAAACTGAACTTAAACAAGTATGGAAAATTTGCACAATTGGTCATTCAAATTTGTTAAAAATTTCAAAATGGACTTTACTATAACTTTCTTATTGTAGTTGCTCGATCAAGTTTTACTACTTACTCTAATTGTCACTCGATTAAAAATGTTGAACTTAAATCTTACACATCATTAGAATTTTATCGTCGACAAAAAAACAATGTAAAACTAGAAATGCGGCAGACAAATATGCCCCTTTCACTCCAAAAATGCGAACTTTCACTTACTGACTTATTGAAATATGATATGTATAAGGAAAACATTTTTGACAATTATGCTTTTNCTAAGTGATACTTTGAGGACCGTGGCTGCAAACTGAACTTAAACAAGTATGGAAAATTTGCACAATTGGTCATTCAAATTTGTTAAAAATTTCAAAATGGACTTTACTATAACTTTCTTATTGTAGTTGCTCGATCAAGTTTTACTACTTACTCTAATTGTCACTCGATTAAAAATGTTGAACTTAAATCTTACACATCATTAGAATTTTATCGTCGACAAAAAAACAATGTAAAACTAGAAATGCGGCGGACAAATATGCCCCTTTCACTCCAAAAATTCGTCAACAAAAATGCGAACTTTCACTGACTTGACTTATTGAAATATGATATGTATAAGGAAAACATTTTTGACAATTATGCTTTTGACTATAATCAATGCAAATTTGTCCAATGTACAAATTAATGTCGTATGTAAGATTTAAAAGTTACCTAAGATTTTAGGTTAATATTTCT
>CAIGRL010224546.1:0-11120 GCA_903798325.1 Fraxinus xanthoxyloides
TTTTCCACATTTTTTGTGGAAAATAAATTTTTTATATTTTGGTTGGTAATTTTTTCCATTTTTTTTTTTTTTTTTTGGCAATTGAAAATTTTTTAGACACAATAGTAAAAAAAAGAATTCACTTTTATTGATAATTTTCATGCAAAACAAAACCAAACGAATGATATTCGATATGGTTACTCTTTTTTTGATAATTGGTACAAATTTTAGACCCAATAGTAGAAAACATTATCACTTTAATTGATGATTTCCATAAAAAATGAAGACAAATAGATATCAAACTTTCAACATTTTCAATAGAAAATTACATTAATCAAACACAATTAATTACAATTCTCAATAAAATAATTTCTAGACAAATCAATTCATTGTAAAATATTTTATTTTCACCTATTTTCCACATTTACAATTAAACGGATCCTAAATGTTGGACTGGATGTGAATAAAACCAGAAAGCAGGCTATGCATCTTCAATCCATTAGATTGAGTAATTGGACCCATTTTTTTACAAGAGGCGCAGAAGAAATGACCTACAACTTAGAAAAAATAATTGGCCCAAATCCAATTTTTTTTAATCTTCCAAATCACCCCATCATGGGCTGCACCTACATTTCAACCTTCAAGCTTGAAGCTTTGTCCATGGCGGCAGGCTCAAACGGCTAGTTCGACTGTAAGTTCCGACGGAGTCCGCACGCGTGGTCGCGTCTCCTCGTTGAGGGCTAGCTTTGTCACTGTCTTGAATGATAAATGAAGGTGTGGCAACAAGTGATTGGTTCAAAACTTGTCTTTTTTAAAAAAAAAAAAAAACTGACTAAGATAGCAAATCTTTATGTAATGTAGCAAGGTTGAAAAACTTTTGAACAAATTATTATTTCATGGATCTTGCTACTTGTATATAAAAATAGTACATAAGAGATTATGTAAAATGATGTAGAGAGAAAAGATTGGATGAAAAAGTTGATTGTATTTTAAACTGACAAATGATAAAATGACACGTGACATCATATAATTTCTTGTATAAACATTTATGTACATGTTACACCCATTATCTCGTTTGGCTTTAATTTCTGTGGAGATTTTTCAGTGTACAAATTTTGGCTTAACCCTGTATCGAACGTGGGGAGCCCCAATGGCATAACATAAACAATCCTAGGATATTGTCTTGGCCTGAATTGAATTTTCGTAATTCTTGTTTTAACTATTATTATTCTTGAGATAGTTATTCAATATATCAAGTTGCTCGAATAGTCTTTTTATATTATTAGTCTCTATTTGGTTTACGTTAAAAAAAGTTATGAGTCTCATAAAATAAATACTTGAATTTAAATTAACAGAAAAATAATTTTTGAAAATGGGGTCGAATAGATACTTGGTATATTTGACGAACTTATGAACTCTGAATTGTGAGCAACTATGATTGTGCATAGTATATCATCTCCATGCATATAATATAAGAATGCACGCAATTCTCATCGTGTCCTTGTATAAGTCCCATTTTGGGGGGAAAAGTATTTTCAAATAGTGATTTTTTGGAGAAAGCGTGGTTAAAAAATAAGAAATTTTTTTTCGATGTATGTGTAAAATTATTTTATTGAATAATGTGCTTGTAAATCAATTTTGAAAAGATGGGGCTCAAACGATGACATGTTGTTTGATAACTATTATTTCGAAACTCTTTAATTATCATACAAATTTTAAACCACGCATTTATTAAATAAAATATTCTGTACGTAAACCTAATTTTTTTTTACTTTTCAACCACAACATTCTCCAAAAATCACTATTCAAAACTCTATTTTTTTCAAAATAATCATCATCAAATAGGGGCTAAACTGTGAATATCTAATTCTAAAGCATTATTGCTACAATATAAAAGAGGCTAAACTTTGTGAGACACATGTCGCAATTTTTCAATCGTCGTAATTAAAAAAAAAATTTATACTTCAACCAACATTTCTTCTTCATTTTCACGCGCAACTCAGCCAACTACTGTAAGACCAACTGTCATAACCATGCTTTCTATCCTTTTTTTTTTACTCCTCTTTTTCCTTTCCTGATTTTCACGCTGCCTCTCATAGTAATATTTTTTTATTTTTTTTGTGGTGTTTTGATTGGATTGAACTTCGGCTAAATGTAGGTTCTCATTAACTAATACATAATTTCCATTTTCCTGAAGGAAATCTTTTTGGCGTAGGTTGGGGTCGATTCAAAGTGTAATATAAATTATCATCATCGTATTATTTAGTAGATTTATTCTATGTTATTTGTATTGTAATGGAGAAATTCTTGCCTCGAGATTCAAAATTTCTGGTTTATTACTTGAATGGTTGTGTGATAACAATGAAGATGAAATATGAACACTTTTTGGAATGAATGGTTGTGTAGTATTAATGATAGAATGTTGGTTGTAGACGGGAAAAAAAATCATGAAGACGTTATGTCTCCATAACACGGAGAAGGTCTCCGTGCGAGATCGAGATATGGGCGGTGTCTCCGTGCACAACGAAGACACCATGTCTTCGTGTTCTCCGTCTCACGGAGGTGTCGTGTCTCCATGGAGACACCGTGTCTTTGTGCTCACATGGAGACATAGCGCACAAAGATTGTCAACATCATTTTTTTTTTCCTTTTTTCTCCTCTTCACACAAAATCACCCCATCTTCATTTTCACTATTTTTTCCTTCCACACACAACCATCGCCTCATCCATTTTCACACACAAACTTAAAAGTTTCCCCCATTCATTTTCCCTTGTTTATTTCACACATACGTCGGAGCCTCCAAGACATACCCACATCAACCCATTCTAATTTATTTGCTTGAATTTTTTGTACGTTGGTCTTTGTGTTGTATTTTGAGAGGTGATTTTGTTGTTGATTTGCAGGTAATAAGAATGGTCAAGGATCATAACGACGAAGTCATTGATGGAGCTCCTTGCACATGCTTATTGGAACAATTTTGGTATTTTTTAATTCCGTTTTTAGTTATTTTATATTTATGTATTGTTCAGGATTTGAATGAATTCATCAATGTTTGGATCGCTTCTCTAAGGATTGAAAAATAACTGCTACTATGAATGAGTAATTATAAGTGATATAGTCAGGATATATGCACTTACTAATTTAGAATGCTTCATTAAAGTCTAAACATTACACTTTAACAATGCACTTGCAATTAAGATTCTACCGGCATCTTCCAACTGTACATTAGCATTTGCAGATTGAGTACAAAAATCTTGTGCTATATGTGGGAAATCTTTAACATTTATTGTTTACTTAGTTTAATATTGCCTTCACTATTTGAAAAAAAATAAAAAATTCTCTGTGCTAGATGGAGATGGAAGTTGTCTCCGTGCGCACATGGAAAATTTTGTTTTGTTTTGTTTTTTTTTTTAAGCTACTGGTATTTTAAAACTATGAATTCAAACAAATTATATGATATTTGATTTAAAACGAAAGAATTCAATACTTTCACCACTTTTTTAAAAAAGAGCTCATATTGTAAATTTAATATATTGCTTGATAATCAATTGTTTATTCATTAATTTCGTTTAGTTCTTGTTTCAATAATTTATTCTTTATAAATAAAACATTTTCCATTTTTTTTTTTTGCCGGTTTATGAATATCTTCACGTTTACCTATAAAATTTCTTGAAAAATCATATATTCTTATTTTAAAAAAACAACCAACTAACGTGCAAACACAGGTTCATCCTACTAGTAATTTTTAAAAAGTAAATTGTTAAAAAAAAGTTGAAAATCATTATTAAAAAAATTATTAATTTTAACACCGCTATATACACGCTCTAAATAATTTATCAACGTTAATGTACACGTAACAAAATCCATATAATTTTGGTCATTTTTGACATTTGAGAATTGCTTCGACCCCTTTCAGGAAATTTCTAGAATACGTACGGATTACACAACTTATCTACTGGATCTGTATACCGTATACGATTTTCGGGCTAAGATCCGACTCTCCAAGTGGCAAAATTTCACCGGATTATCGCTCCTGTCTGCGTATGCTTATCATGTACCATATCTCTCTCATTACGAAACCCTAGATCAATAAAATTTTAATTTGTTGAAATATTTTTAACCCCTTCATCTTCAACCATCCAATCATTCTAGTTTTCTCATATTCCTTCTTTGATTCTTTTCCTCCTCTGATACTTTTCCTTATATAATTTGCGGTACTGTTTTTATTTATCTTAATTAATTTTAACTCGAGTGTTTTTCTGAAGGGGTTGACATTTTGTTTTGAAATGTGTTTTGATCGACTTTTTTTTTTGATCCAGCAACGGGTTCGTTGTTTTATTGGAATCAAGCTTCCTCATAGTACTTTGAAGAAACGAAGGTTGTCATTCTCTGCTCTCTCTGCACTTGTGAGTAATTGCCGACCATTTTTTTTTAAAATTTTCTGTACCTATGGCATTTATTTTTGAAAATGGAACCTACAAGTGTGCATCTAATAGTGCAATCAAAAATATAATTTCTTGTGGCGAACCGGTATGCATGTGATGGACAATTGTGCAAATTTCATTACATCATTAGGAGATGAAATGCTTACTCTTTATATTGTTTAATTGGGAAAATCGAAAAAAGACCTTTTACCAAATAAATCTTCAAGTTTTCAGCTTGTTTACTCTGGAATATTAATCTAATTATTTTTGGTGATTGCTGGTTGAAGCCATTTTCTTTTATATTTGAGTATATTGAGTGTGCTAATGAGAAACTTAAAATTAAATGTCTCTTTAGGCGTTTATTGATCATATTTAGGAGGGTTCATCTCTTTGTGGACCGGAATCTTTTACATTTAAAATTTAGCATGTAGGATTTGATGCGAATTTAGGGTTTAGCGTCATATGCTATTACCAAGATGAATTGCTAGGTTGTTGACCTTTTACTTCAAGCACCTTAATTTTCTCGTAACTCAATACAATCGAGTCTTTATATCTCTTTGTAAAGGATATTTTTAAGTTACTCATAGAGGTACTGCATGAATTGGTCAGTGAAAAGGGTTTCTTCACAGGGTTGATGAGAAGGAAAGATGTCAACTCAATACCCTATTCTTGATAACCGCCCAATCAATAAGTGGAAGGTGACTGAGTTGAAGGAAGAGCTTAAAAGACGAAACCTGAAGATAACTGGATTGAAGGATGACTTGGTAAATCGACTGGACGAAGCGATTCGAAATGAGTGGGCAACCTTAGACACACAAAAAGGTGAGAATTTAGATCACGAGAGTGAACCTATTGATCCTAATAGCACTATCAATGTAACCGCAGCCCAGCCCACTTCTGCTGAGGGAGCACATGAAAGCAATAAGCTTGAAGAGGATGAAATTGTGAAGACATTGCGGAATGATGCTGTTCTGATTGGGGAACCAAGAGATGTAGAGGCCTCCATGGAGAGCAGTGACATTGCTAATGTGGCTGTTGGTAATCTGACCATGTCCAGCAAGCAAAGACTAAATGACAGTGACATTACCATGGACAATGACGTATTGAAGTCATCCAGTAAAGAAGCACTTGAAAACCACAAAGTGGAGTCTGGGACTGGGGTTTTGAAGCATGGCAAGAATGATGATATTCTTGTTGAGGAACCAGGGATAGTGGAAGCGTCTGTTGAAAGCGTTGGCATTTTTCCTGTGGCTGTGAGTGCCCAGATCACGGCCTCTGATAGAACACTTCAGGATACCAACACTAAGGTAGACGGTGACAATATTCGTGTGACATTAATTCCATGTGGAGAGAAACCAATAGAAATCCAGGATTGTCAGGTGGAGAAAGAAATTTTCAAGCCTTTGCAGATGGATACTGAATGCGACGTGTCCTACTCTAGCAACCAACTGCATGGTGTGTCCTATCCAAGCAACCAGTTGCATGAGGTCAGCCCTAATATAGAGTTTCAGGTGAAATCTGAATCAATTTCTACTGATACTTTGTCATTTAATGAAAAAAATGAACTAAAAGATAATTTGAATGCTGATAATGTCCAATTAGAACCAGAAGTTGCTAGGACAGAACTGGTGCAACCATCTCCCAGCGAAAACCTTTCACATAATGACATTTTTCATCGCTTGGATGATAGAATGCCAGGTGTTGATCAGGGTTTTGTTGGAGAAAATGATGATGAAAAATCTAGAAACATGGAAGTTAGCGATAAAAATGTTAATTCAGATATTAACATTCCAGATAAGGTAGGGGAAGATAATAACCTAACTCATGTGACCATAACAAAATATAGCAGTCCAGAACATGCGGCTGAGCCAGAAAGGATGGAATCATCTGCTGAAGAGAAATTTGACTTTGCTGATTCTGTGAAGAATGGAAATTTACAAGGTAAGGTTTTGTAACCACAATATATTTTTATATAAACAACAATATATTTTTATATAAACTGATCTCATATACCCCTCCTTTTTCTGCTTATCCTTTCAATTAGAGAATAAATCACCAGATTTTGGTTTCGGCAAAATAGCAAAAGTCCCTGATGGGGACCTGGAAAAAATAAATTTAGAGCAATCTTCAGCTGATGATTCCATGGAGGAGGATGTATCGGAGGCGAGGCACATTGTCTCTGATCAAAATGCTGTTGAAATTAGCAAAAAAGCTGAGCCAATGGATAATTCTGGGACAGTGGAAAGTGGATGCATTGATGCTATGCATACTGATATCCCTTCTGATAAGTTGGATCCTTCTCTTGAAAATGAGAATAAGATTGCTTCTGATATTCCTTTAGACAAGTTGGAACCTTCTCTTGAAAATGAGAATAAGGATAAGATGGCTTCTGTTTCTGAGAAGAGAAGGTTTCAAGGTAATATGTCTATTCATTATCTTATATACATCCATATTCTATTGATGAAGTCAATAATTTGATAGATTTGAAAGATACCATGTTTTGATGCTTGTTATGGAGTATAGACAAAAAGTATTTAAATTCTGGAATAAATATAGATTAAGTGCCTGTATTTGTACAGTGGAACACAAATAGTGATGGTGTCTGTAAACTTCAAACCTTTTGCAGTTTAGTGTTTAAAAGACATCTAGTAACCTCAAGAGAATGTTTTAAATGTATCTTGGTATATTTAATGTAGGTTTTTATCAGGGTTTTGAATAAAGAATGATTTAAAAGCCTGCCTTTGAAACTGGAAAATAATTGATCTGTTTAAAGTGATTTTTTGCAATTTAGAGACAATGTGATTTTAACTAAGTGGTGGTGGGAGCTTTATTATAGTCTTGCACTACCATATTTAGAAATAGTTTTAATATGAATTTCCAAAAAAAGGGTAGTAACAATTTTTCTATGATATATTGAAAAGTTATAAGCTACGCGTTTAAAGTGAAATCTCACCATATCCTTATGAAATTCTGTTTGTGATCAATTGAGAAAAAGTACAGGTCGCATGAACCATAGATTGCATTCGTGCAATTCTCTATTTAGAAAACTAAAGGAAGATATAATTTCCATTACTGACAACACTGGCTAATCAAACTAAAAGGTATTGGTTTATTGAAAAACTATATGTTATCAAAATAGCAATTGCTTCCATATGTTCTTTTTAATTGTATTCTGTTGTCATTTTTTGCTGTTATTCTGTTATCTTGTTGTTTTGTACACATTATCTTGTTATTTTGAGCTGCTATATTTGGTTTAACTAAATTGCAATTGCTCAAATCTCTGTTTAAATGTATTTGTTATTTTATTTTAGCTATTCTGTTGTTTAAGACTGCTTTTTTTACCCTCATATCCCACTATATAAGGCAATGGCCGATCCACCGTATATTACTCTGTTATTTCTAGTAAATTTTGGCTTTCATACTTTGAGCTATATAAATGGTCTTTGGTTAAAGCAGCAGCAGCTGATGAGAACACACCTCCAAAGAGACAGCGTAGGTGGAATAATGAATATGTTAAAGTTCCAGAACAACAAAGCTCAAGAGTTTCGGTTACTACAACACCAAATATTGTATATCTGGCTGTTTCAGAAAAGCCTAATGTCGCCGTATCTGACTCTGCCCTCAAGGAAGTTGCACCAAAGGAACGCATTGGTTCGTGCATGTCAAATGCATGTTTGGTAATTCCAGTTGCATTAGTTTGAGTATTAGAAGTGCTTATTTTTTCATTTTGAAATTGCAGTGCCACCATCAGCTAAAACACCCACCAATTCACTCCGAATCGATAACTTTCTGCGCCCCTTCACATTAAAAGCTGTTCAAGAGCTTCTGGGCAGAACTGGTAAAGTTAGCAATTTTTGGATGGACCAGATCAAGACCCATTGTTATGTGATGGTACTTTATCTCTGCCTCTCTTATCCCCTAACCTTGTTTCCCCTCCGAGTCTGCTCCTTTTTGTTCTCCATAATTTTTTCTGTTTCTTTTCATTTGCTGGTTTTTGTGGAAGTGGGGTAGGCACCATCGTGGAGCTCTAGCCTCTGTTTGAACCGCATAAAGTTAATTGCATCCAAATGTTGCTGTAAAATGGTTCGAACTTGTGAAAAGAATTTCAGAATCTCACATCTTTACGACTTTAGGCTAGTAGAATGTTACTCGAAACTTGTTAATAAAACATAGTAGAGCTATGAGTGGCCTTATCCAATTGTTTGACATTTGTCCCTTTGCAGTATTCTTCGGTGGAGGAAAGCATTGAGACTCGAAATGCTGTCTACAACCTCCAGTGGCCAACAAATGGTGGGCGGCTCCTGATTGCAGATTTTGTTGATCCTGAGGAAGTGAAACAGCGAATCGAGTCTCCCCCACAGTTTGCTGTTCTGCCTGTAAGCACGAGCCCTTTGGTGGTTCCAATACAGAGTCCAAGCCAGCCAGCACAACCTAGCCAACAGGGGCCAAACAAGCAGTCCGAGCCTCGACATCCCCTATCACGGGAAATTCCTGCTTCTGGTGCACCTAGTCTGAACGAGGGGTTATCCCAGGCACCATTAACAGTTCCAGAGGAAGTTGATCCCCCAACTCTTACTTTAGATGACTTGTTCCGGAAAACCAAATCCATCCCCAGAATCTATTATTTACCATTGACCGAAGAACAGGTTGCTGAAAAGGTGCGAAAGAAAGATTGATAAAGGCATGTTAAACTTTGGTGATTTTAAGGAGGCTTGGTTAATGATTTAGTTTTAAGTTAGGTAATGGCTTTTTAGTCCTCTTAACCTTTTATTCAGATTTGAATTTTCGATGTGTAAAATTTTAGACTGCACGAGGGGATTGAGTACTTGTTCCTGCACACTTTGTTTATGTGATTGTAGAAATGATTTTCTACCCATGGTGGGTAGAATAGAATATACTCACTGCTGAGTGGTTAAGTACAATTTTTGACAATTTTACGTTGAATTGTCAAAAATCACAAATCCACATACCAGATAATTTCCTACCCACCATCGGTATTGGGTAGGAGATTATTTCTGTCCATGTTTGATATACATTATTAGACGAGTTTGGATATAATTAAGAACAAGAGTCGTGATGAAAATCTTCTTTCTATGTCTAAACATCCAATTATCCTAAATAATTTCCCAATTTACGTTTCAACGTCCAAAATACCCAAATCACAACCTTCTCTTCGTTCAAGATCAAAACCAAAACAATGGGCACCCAAAAAATCCCCAAACATATTCATCGTGGAAAACAGCAAAGATCGGGGAATAATAGAGGCTGTAGTAGAAGATTCCATACCTAAATGGCATCCCCTAGTCGTCATGCATCACTTGGGTCCATCAAGGACGAGCATTTGGTTGAAGATTCACCAATCGTTGATATTCCCACTCGCCCCCTATCCATGGGTTCACTCACGAACCAGCAAGAGGACGATGATTCTCATCACTTTGCAACCCCTAAAAGACATTTATCTATGGGTTCCAAATCATTCATACGGACGAAACCTCAAAATCTTGTTCATGGAAGGTGCTCATATGATATTTACCTTGGAAAATGTCATTTGTACCATCCACAATGTACGTCATGTTTCACATTGCTCTATTTTAAAAAAAAAGTTGTTGGAGGGAAAACTATTTTTTTTAAATTGTCTTAACGTCATGTCATGTGTCAAACTTGATGTACACCATACCAAGCACGATTGATTTACCTTCGTGTTTCTTCTGGAGTGTGCATGTTACTAGTTATTTATTTTGCATCTTTCCATATTTATTTATTTTACTGAAATGATTTTCTGCTAAGGGTGGAGTTGTTAGGAGGGGGATCGGGGGACAGGTGAAGAATGCAAACTTATTGAAGTTATTTGGAGATATTGGTTACTGGTTAGTGTCACCAAGTTTATCAGTATTCATTGTGCCACGTAGGGGCATACAGATACAGGATGATGAAATGGAATTTGATGAATTGGTTAAGGAGACGATAAATTTGGCTGGACAAATTGAGGAATTCTATACCTTGTTTAAGACAACAAAAGTATTTACTCAGTGATGCGCTGTAGTTTGAACAAAAGTGCTTGAAATCTATGTATTCGACCTTATCGAGGTTGCGCCCAATCCAAATATCAACTTGTAATGGCATAATACATGAAAATCAAGAAAGTAGAAAATCAAGTACACTTTCAGTGGCAAGAATAGAATCTATTGAATTTAGTGTTTGCTTTCATCTTTGGACCATATGTAACACATAATTTCCGCAAGAACTCTTTATTTATTTATTTATTTATTTATTTTTTTCAAATTGCAAATCCTTTTTCACTGTGGCTCTGCATCAAAATTAATTGGAAATATGTTAAATAATTGATCATATATAGTTTGGCATAGCATCTCTCGAAACACTGCTATACACGTTCACATAAGTAGTTTGTCCTCTGTAATATGTGATGTTGCATTGATAAAAAAATAATACTAATAATAAGATTTGCAAATGAAACATGTTTGAATATATCACCAATGTTATGTTTTTATCATTGACATGTTCCTTTTTTTTTTCACACACGACATATCATGTATCGCTACACTATTGACGATCATAATTTACGATATATTTCAATATATTTCTTAATTGTTGCAAAATATAAATGTAGGTGTATATAGTGTGGTAAAGCTAGCCACATTATTTTGGAAGAATATATTTTGAAATAGGGGTGTCCAAAAGTCCTGAATCGAATCGGA